>JACJUY010005208.1:0-12236 GCA_014220935.1 Platorchestia sp. MABIK
GTCAGTAGTTCGGGGAGGTTCGGCTCACCGCCGAGGTGAGCTTGACGCTCTTGTCCGTAGTCGGGACATTCGAGAATTTAATTCCATAATGAGTGGTGTATTCTTTCTTCCTGTTTTTGGAAAAGCAACGTTGTGGCCAGGGAGGTTCACTCTAATTCTTAATCTACTGCTATCTGAAATGAGCTAGTAATGTGGTAATGTCGCCGTCTCAGGTTATATATTCAATTGCAAATGGGTTGTTTATTTTTGACCTCTTTTTGTTATATGACCCCTCAGGGAGGTACAACTAGTGTATCTATAGCAGTTAGCTCTCCCACTGGGAATATACGAGGTCCTTAGTTAAAGGTTAGGTAGGCCTTCCTTTTGTTGAAGTAGAATAGGTTTTTAGTTTAGTTATGGACCATCTTTTTTCGTTTCCCTGCTGTTCTGTTTTCTGCACCTTCTACTTTCTTCTTCAATTTTTATCATGTTTCATAAACTTCTTTCTCAACTTTTTTTTTCTATGGACCTTGTGCAAAGATTCTACATTTCTTCAAGTCCTCATTAGATGGCGTCTCCCTTTCTTTGGAACGCCTTTGTTGCGGTTAGGTAGGTTTTAACTAACGTCTAATTAACCCTTCATCGACCAACGTCCTTTCTGAAGGGCATTAGGAAATCGCTCACTTCGTTCTTATATGTATTCTAAATGTTTCAATGAAAAGTTGACATTCACGGGGCTTCACGTATTATAATTTAAGAGAAATTATCGTAATATTTCGTATAAGAACCAAAAAATTTGGTCGTTAAAGGGCTAACCATTTGTTACATGATTATGATGTTTGTATTTTTTCTTATGATGTTTCTTGAACTTGCAGCAATTCACACGGCTGCTATGGACATGCTGGGAGGCGCGGGCATCGCGTCGAAGTGCCGCAAACCTGAAATCATGGCCGACGCTAGCTACGTTCTGTTGTCTCGAGACTCCAAGTCTTTCACGGGTAACTTCGTCATCGACGACGAAATTCTCAAAGAAGAAGGCGTCACAAATTTTGATTCCTACGCGTATGACCCGAAGGAGGACCTTATGCCCGACTTTTTCTTGGATGCATATGAGGAGATGGTGGTACAGGCTGTCCGCCAGAAAAAAGACGCGCCGGCAGCGGTCAAAGCTCAGGAAGCTGCCGGAGCTGAAGCTCAACAAATTGCAAAGGTTTTTGAGGGCCTCAAATCTGTGATCACCCCTGAGGTGGTCGAGAAAACCAAGTCCATTTACGCCTTCCACGTCACCGTACCTGGGGGAGAAGCAGCGCGCTGGTGGCTCAACCTCAAGGAGGGGAGTGGAGGCGTTGGCGAAGGCAGCCCTGCATCCCCAGCTGATGTCACCTTCACCCTCAATGCGGATGTGTTTGGTAATATATATTTCTAATTTTAGTCCCTGTACTACTCCTTCTGTGGGTAAGATTTTACTTATTTTTTTGTACAAATAATCTAATGACGCATTTGGCGTTACAGATAAAACTCAACGACTAGTTTTCAAAATACTTTGACTTATTGTTGAGGTTACTTTTGTTTTCAGTCGAAGTATCGAATATGTTCAGAGAAATATCTCCCCTTGATGGGAGACAACTATTGTATCTGTAGGAATTACCACTCCTGGGAGAAAAGTATTAGTTCCTGATGTAAGAGTTAGGTAAGTCTTGAACATTTTTTGTCATCAAACAAAACTAGAAGATGCATCTGTGGTCTGAAAGAAAAAAATGCAATTAATTATGATCAATATTAGCAAAAAAAACCTGAAATTTGCGTTCAAAATGTAGAAACGTTGGCAGGTCGCATCCGAAAGGAAGAACTACGAGCTTAGGCGAAGATTCTTCCAAACAAATTTTAAAAGAGCACGGGTACGATCACAGATATCGAGAACAATCAGACATGACGTATTTCCATATGAGAAACTTTTTATTTGTGTGGTGAAGTTTAACCATCAGAAAGCCAGAGTGCTGAAAAGGTCTTTTGCAGACTTCCTATACTCGGAGAAATATATTTCAGACGTTAAAAATTCGCCTCAATCACCGTGTGATCTGCGAATTCTAGAGCATAGAAATCTCTTGCCTCTCTTCAATGATGTTTGAAAGCGAACACAAATCCGAACATCGAACAAATTTTTTATTCTTGAGTTAAAGGATGCTGAAAAGCACTTCAAAAAACTAGTTATACACTTCCTGACATACCATTTGCAGTGCTGAGTTTGGGATTATTGATGCATTAAGTGTAGTAGCCATGCATGTGTTCAGGGATGGGTGATTTATCAATGATTTCGAATATTGATGATAGCGGTTTTTCATCAGGGGAGTGTCTTTTTTTTACATTTCCTTTTTTTTTTACATCGTAGCTTGTCATCTCACTACTTACGCCATGCCCGGTTCTATGTGTATTTAGCTGTGCACGGAAACTTTACTTAAGGGTTAACATTTTGTAGGGACTGTACGAAGTTTCATGTATTGAATCGTGGTACTTTTGCTGGAGCACAGGTTTTGGATGGACTTATGGTAGCTAAGTCTTAAATTAAGCCTAGAATCCATTCTGCAACCCATCTACTGTGGTAGCTGACATGATGTATGTTTTCGTTTTGGTGCGTTTCTCTCCAATTTCCAGTTCACAAAATATACTTCAATTTTGGTTCTTCATAATTATTCAGAATTTTTATCTGAGCATAGATCGATCGGTATTTGTACGTAAAATTTCAAACACTGTGGAGAAAATACTTCAAATTTCTTTGCCGTGTCCATTAGAATACGTTTAAGACTTTAAACGCATTTATGGCTTCCAAGAGCTTTCTTTTAGATGTATTTTACTTCCCTGGGAACTGGTATGATACACCATTGATTATGCAGAGGTAGATCTGTTTAGCGAATGAGTGAATGAATATACTCGTATATGTCTTGCAAATGTACTGGTTTATCATTCGTTGGTGTACGTCAAATATTTGCGGTGATCCGTTGCGTCAACTAAATAATGGTATCTTGTTTACTGACTTGCCGTGTACTTACAGGCAAGCTGTTCTCTGGGAGCCTCAAGCCCACCGCAGCTGTCATGTCTGGCAAGATGAAACTCAAGGGCGACATTGGCAAGGCTATGAAGCTTGAAGGCCTCATGGGCAAGTTGAAGTCGAAGCTTTGAGCCTGAAGCTCCATACTTATCACACTCCTGGTGCTCGGTAAGCACTTGCTACCCACTTTGATAATGCGGTGTCTTAAGAGAAGCGCCACTAAGAACGTGTTGGTGCCTTATATCTTGGAGAACGCTCGGGACTTGGTAGCTCGTTTTTAAATTTAATATTAAAATTGAATCATAATTGGTGCATTCATCTGTTCAGAATATTATTTTTTTCTGTATATATCTGTCGCTGTTCACACTATTCGTTTTGATTGTTTTCTATAAATGCCAAAACACTAATGTGTTCAATCCGTTGCAGCATCACGGCGTAGTCCTTACGAAAGACCGGATGTTGACTCAGTGTTGGTTAACACTTCCATTGGGTCCAGTGAATCTAAATTTTAAATGCTCGCTAGTTCTTAAGTCTTGTGTGGAATGTGAATAAAGCGAATAGCTGATGCGCAGGGAAGCCCCTTGTGCTAGGCTGTCTTTCATGGTTTGAGGCAGTTACTCGTAAAGATAAACTGTCTGTGGGTATTTTGTGTTGTGCAATAAAATGCAATGATCTACTTCCGTTTCAAAGCGACTCTACACAGACGTTGTGGTAAGTGCAATTGAATTGAGGTTATTCAAGCGCCACAGCAGGCCTTCTGTGACAGAGTTCAAGACACACCGCCGCTTCTCAGCATCATTGTGTACACACAATGCTGGGCCAAGTCTGGTAACCAACGTGCCCATTTTTTTTTTACTGGTTTCAGGATCGAGCTGGTAAAACTATTCATGCCTTTCATAGAAGGCTTGTCTGCATGCTATTGTTTATGCAGAAACATACTTCATCGATGAATGTGATGTTACCAGGGATTTACGCCATACGTTAAGAATTTCTCCAAGGGTAATTCGGTTGTTTCGTTTAAGAAATTATAAGTAGCGCAGAGATAAAACTTTGCCTGTGGTGAGAGCAGCAAAGAAGGGCCAACGGCGGGTTCCGATGACTCTTCTAGTTTCAACTTGTAACTCTTTAGTTATGTCTTTTCATTACCATTTTACTTCGTTCTCTCTTCCACATATGCATATATTTTTGTATACTCGTCCCTCGTAGTAATTGAACGTTAACAGATGTGTGATTTAACTCCCATTATTTTTGCATATTGAACTTGTGATATTAGGGATGAAGTTCTTCCCGAATCATTTCCATCCACACTTTTTATTTTGATTCTCGCGTCCATGGCTATACATCTCAGCGTTTGGAGGAAAAAGGTGGAAAAAAGAATGTGTTCGTGGGACTCAGTGCGTAAAATGTTTCGTTACTATTTACATGTCAATGAATTTACCTTTTATTTAGTTAAAAATAATTTAAAATGTACCGGTTTAGGTGTTTTTATGTGGTAAGTCGTCTCAAAACTAAATATCTCATATGTATTGAATAAATTACAAGATTGCTAGACGCGAGTAGAGTAGATTAATTCAGAAAGCACATATCTTCAGCCGAATGTCTTCAGCAGGTTTAACCTAAAACTAGCTCGCTAGTTCAGAATCTCCGTGTACTCTCTACTTTGTCTTCCATGTGCGCGTAAGGTGAGACTTCTTTTGTCTACAACAGGTTTCTAAACCATTTGTTCACACCATTTGGTATACTAACGGCTGTTTGGTTAACTTACGGTTAACTTATAATTTGGTTAACATCAAAAAGTATCAGGACGCTTCACAGAATCGTAACACTCGTCTTTGACACTGTTTGCAACGTCTGGCTGCAGACATCGGTAACGAGGATTTGTATATATTTATCATTCGGTTAGTAATTATTTTTCATATTAGATATTGTTAGGACCTCGGTACGTAAGTATTGCACATGCTTGCAAGTATTCTCTTTCGCGCATGCTTACCGGAATAAGCGTTTGTCGCTCTCTAAGAAGACTCGTCAGATCACATTTGAGCGTAATTGTATTATAAAGCATTTTGCGAATTATGTTGAAGAATTTGTGTTTGTATTACAATTGCTTTTTAAATGACTCTTCAGCCCTCTTTGTTCATGCGAATCATTATGACATTTTGATCCCTATAAAGAACCGATTACATGAACGCTGAGGCGTTACACGAAAAGACGTTCATTGGTCTTACTAATTTTTTATCACGATTAACAACTCTATGCATTATTAATATTACGCTAATTTGTATGACACTTTTACTTACAAAGGAAATTATAAAATAATATGGCCTCGTTTATTTCACTAGTTTGGTCTAACCAGTATGACGAGAGTGTACTCACGTGAATGTGAAGTGTAATTGAGGTGCACTCGCGTCGTGAATGTGGAATAATGGAAGCGACACAAAGTCATAAATGGCCACCTTACAGTGTCTTCACGCTTCTTGCGCAAACTGACCATGACCCGCAGACTCAACAGGCTTCCTCTTGCGATAGGCGATTTCCGCCACAAAAATAAAAAGTGACAATCCGATTCCAAATCCCAGAATGAGGAACAGTCCCTGAAAATGCTCGAACTTCAATGCATTTTTTGTCTGCTCCGACTGTACTTTATGCTCTATCTTCATGAAATCGTTGTGCCACTTGTTGATGACACCCGCTTCGAAAAGGTTCTGGATCCCTTGGTCAAACTTGTAACTCCACGGAGTGTGTTTCCGGAAAAAGAAGGCAAGCGGGCCAGAGTAAATCTGCTCCTTGAAGAATTAGACGCCGGCGGTTCCGTTCCATACTCGGCTGTCCACAACCTGCAACGGCTGGGTAATGAGAGATGGCCATCTGTGATGGCCACTAATGGAACCGTAAATACGCTTTGTTATCATACGCTCAGTCTGGATCATACGCTCAGATATACATCATACGCTCAGTGTTATACGCCATACTGTGAACATGATTTACCAATCAGTAATATGAACGTTAACTATCTCACAGGACACATAACGAGACGCCTCACGGAGGTCCGGACACAGGTAAACACACAATATCATGATTCTCCATGTGTGCATTTTACATGTATATTTTGCCGTGTTACATTAGGCTGTCATTAATCGCTTGGACCGGCCAACTTAATTGGCCGTTATTTCAGTTTTATTTCAAATGCACATTTTTACCCCGTGTATTTCATTTGAAAAATAACTTGAGGTCTGAAGTTTTTTTTTTTTTTTTTAGTTACGAGTATGGAATTCCTCTTCACACCATCAATAGTTTCTGTATCCCTATAGAATTGTCCCGATGTCTTCCGTTCATTGCTTCTATTATTGCATCAGTCTTCATTATCTTTCTTACTAGCAAACACAAAAGAATTGCACTTTTAATCTGAATATGATATGGTGGAGGAACACTCACAAACACATGCGTGCACACACAGTGTCAAAGTATATATTCAATGGATATTTAAAATTGATATTGGAACAAAAAAAAACAGACTTGAACAGTATCACATGTACAAATGATTATACACGAGCGTTCAAGATGCTCTATTGCTGAATTTGAAAAAAGAGAAACTCTAATTTCAAGATTGCTCACTTTAGGTATGAGTAGGTCTCGATCAACGCCTGCTCTCCACGCTCAAGTATCTCTATGCCCTCAATGAGATGCATGTCCTCGTACTCAATGGGGAACAGGTCCATCTTCTGCCCCAGCTTCCTCATGGTCAGCTCGCTCGACTCCACCAGGGCGTCGGAAACAAACTCGCCGTAGTCCAACATCAGCGTTCTGGTGCAAGGGTCAAGCGATTAACTGCCTAATGTAACGAGGAATATACTTTTAAAGTATGCCTGTCAAATGTATTCATTTAGAAAATGAATGTAGATATATTTGTATAATATGCATGTATATAAAATATGCATACGTAAAATGCATCCATGTAAAATTAGGATCCCAAATATTGTTCGTTCGATTGTATGTTTGCTTCTTTGTCCCTGTCAGGCGCGCCGGCGAGTGAAATAGTTTTTGCTTAAATTTCTGATTCTTAAACATGTTCACTCTATTGTAACATATGAGGTCACTACAATCATACGGTACAAAGTGCTATATATATATATATATATATAGATGGCGAAAACGAGTTGTTTACTTCGCTGTCATTCCAAACTTTCCTCTAAAAAGTGAGTCGTTTAGGTATAGAGACATAGCCGCAAAATGGTCGAGTGCCTTCATAGTTGCCGAGATGCGCGGGTTTCAAAGGCGTCAAACTTTGTAACTGTTTTCTGACGGTTTTAAAAAGCTGCTCTTAGCCCAGCAAGGTTCTAGGGGCCTCAAATGCACAACTCTTCCAATTTACTGGTTAGCTAACAAGTTGACTCATCACAATAATAATGATACATTGGTTGCACTGACCCTCAGTGCTCTGCCTTTATACACACAAGCAACGTTAATCACGGATTGATTTGTTAGTCAGGTAACTCAACCCGAGCTTAACACCTGCAAGTGCATTATTTTATTTTACATTGCAGTGCTCGGAAGGACTGCGTCGACTCCCAAATATATTGACAGCAACACCTACGCTATGGGTAGCTGATGGAATAACAAAAACGTATTGTGCAATAGACTGCAATATAAATACAGATACATATTTCAATGCAAATTAACTAGTAGAGGGTTGCTTTACACGCAATCTTAGTGAATTTTTCTGATTTATCATAAGTTTCTGTTCTGTCGCGACATCAGTATGTGTGCGTTAAGGTGAATCTCTAGTTTCCTTCGTACAAAGTAGTAATTCCAAAGATTAGATGTCCTCTGAAAAAAATTATGAGGTCATTCAAAGGTAAATTATTCTTTTTCCTGACGCAATTTATTATTATTTATTATTATATAAGAAAGTTTTAGCCTCCCTTAACCACGACAAAGATGTTCTAAGAGAGGAAGGAGGAAGGCACCATTTGGTATGGAGTTGAGGGAACGCGGAATCTATGCACAAGGTGCACAGAAACAGTAAGCAAAGAAAGAAGTTCATGAAACAAGAAAAAGTTGAAGAAAGTAGAAGGAGCTGAAAAACAGGACAGCAGTGAACCGAAAAAAAGTTGGTCCGTAACAAAACAAAAACCTATGTTATTTTAACAAAAAGAAAGCCTGCCTAACCTTTAGCTCGGGCCCTCACATTGTCCCCCTGGGAGCGCCAATTCCCATAGATACAATAGTTGTATCCCCCTGAAGGGTCCTGACGCAATTTCATTTCATTGAGTAGCTTCAAAAAAACTACCTGGGCATGAGGTAGCAACGGTGAGTGAAATTTCGATCTCCACTCTATACCCCATTGTTGTAAATTCAGTTTCTTTTTTAACTTCTCAACCTTACGAAAAAATTTCACTTCACGTGTTTAAAGACGAAGAAAATTGCTCATCATGTTGCTGAAGCATTCAATCTGTGAAATTCTTTATCACTGTCTATTATTGAAAAGCATCGGTTCGATATTAGACAATTTATTTACCACAGGTGATACAGAGGTAGAATGTTTCGTAAGTCTAGTACAATGGTCAAACTACTAGTAACTAGAACTGCTAGTAATTAGTAACAACTTCAGGCTGGAAAGGGAATTGACCCAAATGTAAATCTAATGCTCAAGCAAAATCAGATGTAAAAAAAATACAGAAAATCAAGGTGCAAGATATATACAATTGTACATATATGTTGTACAATTTTTGTACAGCAGGAATATTGATCTCCAGATGTCTATGTACCTAGTATGTCTGATTAAGCTTGAGCACTAGATTTACGTTTTAATCAATGTGACTAATTTTTATCTGTACATTTTCAGCGTGAGGATGATGCTAGTAATATCGAGACGTTTTTTATGAATAGATATTGTTATGGAATATTATAGGTAGAGTCTTTTAATAAATATAAGCAATTTTCTTCATCTTTTAACCCGTGATGAACTGGAAAATTATGTAAATTTAATTGAATAACTTAGTTTCAGCATCCCTGACCACAACAAAGATGTGTCAAAAAGAAGAAAAAAGTACTATTTATTATGGCGTTCAGGGAACGGGAAATCCAAACGTAAGGAGTACTATTTCCACACAAGATTCCTTGCGCTTAGAAAGAACCAGTTTGGGAGTAAAACGAAGAACATACAAAATAAAAGAGAAAGATAAAATGGTGCTTAAAAAAGGACAGCAATGAACCGAAATAAAAAGAATGGTTCGCAACAAAAACTATTCTATTCAAACTAAGATAAAGTTCTACTTAACCTTCAGCTTGAGACCTCACATCTTCCAACTGGGAGCGTTAATTTTCGTGGATACAATTGTTGTGTCCCCCTGATATTCCGTAAACGTACTCCAAATACCTTCGTAGTAATTGACCTTCAATGTCAAGAGTAATTCACCATCAAGATAGTATTCATGTGACAATTTGCTCTTTTCTAGACAAACCAGTTTTAAAGGTAGGTCAATTCCTCCATTAATTCAGCTTCGTTATCGACATCCCAAATTCCATCTACTTGGCTGCAACGATTTCAATACTTGATTTTCCCAAGTACAGATTTTTATCATAACCGATTCCTGGTTATAAGCAACATTTTCAGATTTCTCTCAGATTATCACGGTCCCTGAAAGTGCTCTATTATTGTATATTTTAACCTAAGATAATTGCGACGAACATTTCAAATTCCTTTTAACTGGCTACAAAGATGTAAACCCTTGATTTTTCCCACTACAGATTTTAGAATTAAAAATTCCTGGTTGTTAGTATTTTAAAATTTGTCACGGATTATCACGATGTATTTCAAATTAGGATCATTAGGAGAGGCATCCCAAATTCTTAGCTGGCTACGAAGGTTATAATTTTTTATTTTTCTCACTATCGATATTCAATTTCAGATGTTAACGCCCTGAATAATACAACTTAAAACGTTCACACTCGTTCGCTTGACAGGAATGAGCTCAGCTAGCGAAGGGAGATGAAACTCACTAAAAAGTTGTGGAAATCCAACGTCACGAAATGTACCAATGAAGCTCGGAAATGCAAGAAATGCAACATTTCATTTCAGGTGTTCCCACTACGAATCTCATATTGCCGGTTTTTAAAGCCAGTAATGACATCACTGCATTTTTAACAAGAGTTTGCGCAGGTATAGTTATTCAGCTGGTTGCCCTATTGGGAACTGGTGGCGATTTTCTCTGATGGGCCTAGGAGAAAAATTCTAAGCACAAGACCCCACTCTCCCCAGGTGTCTGAAATGGGTACCGGTCTTGACCGGGGGAAAGCGTCATGGCGTCCTGGTATTAGTTATTAGGCATTTGAAAAACCAATGTAAAAGGTGATATGTATCATGCTTCAATTGGAAATAAGGCATCCGTAGATGCCGATGTTTGTTAACTGCATGAACTTGGAGTGCTCAAGCAATGTCTTCCATATCTAGGAGGCAATGGCTGAGGAGTATGCTTTGAGTATGGCCATGGACACGAAGACAAGCATAAGAAGAGTATGTTTCGTTGTCTGTATCATGTACAGCTTGAGAAATCTTCATTCTAAAATTTTAGCAAAACTAGTATGATTTATAAGTATGAGATTAGATCCCTTCTTGTCAAGTTCACAAGATCAATGAACAATTATGTGCTCAATCAGAGAGCCGTCTTTACTTTCTGTATTCCTGATCAAATGAAAAATCACACGAGGATATCCGAGGGTAGAGCGTAATTATTGGCGGATCGCTTCCCAACACGAATATCAACTACGTTGAAATTTTCAATAGACGCATGATGATGACAATGAGCACCTGCGGCCACTGTCAGGCGACATGAATAAAGAATTTCAGTATGGAATGTTCAATGTGTTTTTTAACATAATTAAATAACTAAAACACCAAAGAAGTAGAACTCATTTTTCGTGGTTAATAAAAGAGTAGGTCTTCCCTATTGATTTTAACATGCTTGTAGAAAGAACAGAGACACTCGAAAAAGAATGTTAAACACTTATGAATATTAGAACAAATTTTCTACGCTGGCTTGGTTTCGTTCTACGAACGAACCCCATCGTCAAACCAACAATTCATCGTTCTAATTTGATCTTATCATCTCTAACTGTATCTTTCTGCTGATCTATTTCTAAAGGATGGCAAGAAGTTAGAAAATAATACTAGACAGCTGGAATAAGAAACGACTGACTGTCGTAACCACCACAACCACTGCGAGCAGTAATTTTATTCTCTAGCGTCGTAATGTCTTCTTGGAACTGCGCTGTAAGCAAAGAGACGTCACGAAATCAAATACCTCGCGTGAGAAGAACGCCTATATGTCGCGGTCGTATTGAAATACCTTTGCTTCGATCTGCACGGTAAAGTGCTGGAGAAATACCTGCGGAATATCTTTATTCTTGATTATTTTAATCTAATAAACGTCTTCAGCCAAGTGGCGCAAAAGCATCGGCACTGGCAAATTTCGAAATTGAGGATGGGCACACCCTACTACCTTGTTTTGAGAGCCATGGAGATATCGAGCCAAACTGTAGAACTTTCCAGTGGATGCTATAAATCACGAAACTTTGTTAATGTTCGAGAATCCACGAATTATTGTAAATTTCTGCTTACACATCCTATCTTGACTGTTGTTACGATATTTTCTTCTTAAAACCTCAGAACACGGGAATCACTCGAACTTTCAACGAAACTTGTTTAAAAAAGTTGAAAGAATGTAAGGCTTACCTGGTTGGATGGTTAGCCAAGTCATCAAGAGTGACCAACTTGGGCGGAAAGCCGGAATGCTGAGCACTGCGATTAGGTTCGAGCAGTGAAAGCATGTAAGCAGGAAACTGAACATCAGCCAGGCGAGAACGAGAAACTTCTCACTGCCTCGGCCTGGTAGCTCCTTCAGGCTTTGGCGGATCAGAGTCTGGCAGACAAAGAAAAAACAGAAAGTAATAGCGTCAATACTGACAAAGATGGGCTCCCCACGAAACTTTCATAATTAAAAAAGTTTCGTTTACTTTATTCTGCTCAAGTCGTAGAGAATAAGATACAAAAGTCACATTTTCACGCACAGAGAGGAGCAAGAAGTAAGCTTGTCCCAAAGTAAGCGGTCTCGAGTGTGTAGTGAAGGAGTTACTGATGAAGTAGAGCACGAGCGGCACCACCAGCTGCGCCGCCAAGCACAGTCCCCACACCTGCAATAAAGTGGATAAGTCC
>JACJUY010005209.1:0-30027 GCA_014220935.1 Platorchestia sp. MABIK
GGATGCTGCTCTTTCCGGGATGCTGCTCATTACGGGATGCTGCTCTTTACGGGATGCTGCTCTTTACGGGATGCTGCTCTTTCCGGGATGCTGCTCATTACGGGATGCTGCTCTTCTGGCTGCGCAGTCGGGCGCGTGCTGGCCAAACACGTCCAAAACATCCTGTGTTTTATGTCTTATTGGATTGTTGGGATTAAATTATAGGTATAATAGGTTAAATTAGGCGTGTAGGGTGACTTATTACGGATAATTTAGAGGTAAATAAGTTAAATTATAAGTATAGGTTAAATATTTATTGTTAAATTACTGGGCAGTTTATGATTGAGTGAAATAGTTATGAAACTTGTTGAGTTTAGATCAGAGTGATCATTTACGTGTACAGCTAGCTAAAACGTTTTTATATCCATTTACTGGGGTTTATTTTTATAAGCTATATATTGTATTTGAATCAGTTCGATTTTCTATATCTAAAGATCAAATTACAGTGGATTGCAAAAATTAGAAGATGTCTGCTATTCTTTTATTGCCTGCAGTTCACTATAACTTGATTTTCTATTGCAGAGACATAATGATTGTGTTTTAGAGCTGATGATGGAGCTGAACTCCGGAACATTTTTTTAGTACATAGGATTAATTTATTTTTAATTTTTTTCTTTTTAAATTTCTGTTTAACTTCAAATTCATTCCCTGTGCTTGTGTAGTGTTACACTAAAACCTTCTTTAGTGAAACGTATCAATTTTGGAGTTCTTATTTATACTTTGTGTCCTTCTGTGAATCTGAGTAAACATTTCACTGGGAATTCAACCTCCTAAATTCCGTTCTCTCTCTCCCTCTCTCTCTCTCCCTCTCTCTCTCTCTTTGTAATAGCAGTCAGTTGAAATTGTAGCTCATGTTATCAAATCAAAGACAACACTAAAAGCCTTGTATGTAAAAGCTTCATTCATCTTTCCTGTCATTTTGGAGGCGTATAAGGAAAGGAATAGAATTTCGCGCAAAATCTTTGCATAACCGAGAAGTCTTTCTGAGGCCACGCCAATATGTTGAAATGTATTCAGTTTTGTACGAGAATATTCTTCAAATTTTCCTTGAGCGTCATTATATGAGAAACTAAAACGCACATTACGTAATTTTCCAGGTGTTTTAGGACTCGGATATTCCATTCTACCATTTTATTATCGTATAGCCACTAGAAAAGTGATACCATCTTTCTACCACCTGAGCATTTAATAATTTTTACTTCTATTACCCATTTAAGAGGAGGAAATTCACGAGCGGTTTTGCGTCGTAACACAGCTTAGCGCATCACTCATCCAACTGGCAAAAATGAGGGAAAAAATTCATTGTTGTCCATTGTACGCGATTGCGGCCAGACAAAAGAGGTAGATATAATTGACGGCGCTGCAACGGCGCCGTATACAACTGTGTTGGACCTCGACGCGGTAATTTAGCTAATGATGGATAAGCCGTGCAGTGCAATTACTGGCTTTTTCACAGACCCGAACACGCGTGCTCACGAAAATGCACTAGCAGTAATAGCAACTAGGCACTGACCCTCCAGATGGAGGTGGCTGAATGTTAGCAGGAATATTAATGCAGCTGTAAAATGTACTAGCAATAATAACAAGGAGATGAAAAATGCACTAGCAATAATAGCAACTATAGGCACTGACTTTCCAAATGGAGGTAGCTGAATGTTAGCAGGAGTATTACTGTAGCTGTAAAATGCACTACCAATAATAACAAGCAGATGTAAAATGCACTAACAATAATGACGAGCAGATGTAAAATGCAATAGCAATTAAGCAACAAGGCACTGACCTTCCAAATGGAGGTGGCTAAATGTTAGCAGGAGTATTACTGCAGCTGTTAAATGCAATGACAATAATAACAATCAGGCATTGATCGGGAGTGGCTGAATGTCAGCCGGAGTGTTAATGTACAGTAGACGTACAACATCTGGTGGGACAGAGGATGAACTGGTCGCGTATAATGTAAGGTTGCCTAGGTTCATTTTAAAGGCAGTTGTGAAGTGAAATACAGGAAGCTCCTCGCAGCATACGGTCGCTTAGTTGTTGTTGGGAGTTACTTTTTCTTAAATGGAAAGTTTCTTATTCCCTTCATACGTTTAAGTTCATTAAAATCAGGTAAAACAATACTTGGTTCTGCAATAATTGCCCAAAATTTTCCAAAAAAGCTGCCTCACCTGTAATATTTTGCTATGAAATCACATGGTTGAACATGAACGCCGACTACGGATGTAATCCTGATTGAAGAAAAGAAAACCCCGCCTAGACATCGAGATTATGTACCACGAACGTAATTTTTGGAAGAATTTTTAAATTTCACGTTTTGGAATCATTGCTTAATATATCAGTGAACTGAAATAACAAAAATAATGAATTTTGAAATAAATTTAATCTTCCAAATGGTTGCTTTCAGTGTGTCAGTTTTCTCTCGATTATAAACAGAGTTGTGCGCAGGGTGCATCGCTCTAAACATATCGCACTCAACTCTCCGGTCATGGTAGGTCAGGGCAACCGCATACGTTAGTTTCAGCCGTGACTGTTTCTTTACATGTTTCCCTGATATTCCAGTACAAAACAGCATTCACTTGTGATTCTTGTAATCATGCAAAAGTCACTTCTTGAATGTGAACATCAAATTGTCAATGTGCTAAGCTCATTTTCGTACTCACAAACTGAAGTATTCTCGCCATCGCGATTTGGATGTCATAGGCTAGAACTCTGCAAATAGTTTTGAGATAAGGCCTAGGCTTTTCATTTCTCCATCTGACCCAAGATATTTTTAGTTGTCAAATTAAACTGTTTTTTCGAGTTACGAAATCTAGACATTTTACTACACAAGAGCTTAGTGCATGAACTTTATCATTGAATTTTCCTTTATGCTGTAGATCTAAGAAGGCTACGTTGACTGTATGGAAAGCGAAATCCTTTCAACAACCCATTCAACCGTGAAAAAATAATCTGAAATGGTGGACTAAAGCCTAGAAAAGTTTAAAACAAATATCATGGGAGATGTATCGCACGTTCTGGCACAGAACCTTCACCCGATGCGGCACCAATCACACGGGCATCTCGGGTCTTTTGGGCTCCTCGAATTGAGGCTTGTGCCCGGGGCGATCATGGTGAACCGTACCTTTCTCACAGACCTAGTTTTTAGGCCGCTCTTTTTCTGGGTCCATGATCACAGAGCCCGGCCTGTCTGCCTGCCCTGCTGTTCCCCCCTGTACTCTCTGGCACTATCCACTCCTGCCCACTCGAGCTCTGCCTCGTATTCCATATTTTTGAAAACCTTCAATTCAAGCATTTCGTTAATTAATTTCGTTAATTCATCGTTAGTTTGTTGTCCACAATTTTGCAAACCTTCAATTCAAGCATTCATCGTTAATTTGTGCTCCTTAATTTCACAAACTTTCAATTCAAGCATTCATCGTTAATTTGTATTCCTTAATTTTACAAACCTTCAATTGAAGCATTCATCGTTAATTCGATTGTAGTGCACCTCGACCGATGACGATCGCATGATTACAAGCCAGGATGTAAAGTACCCCAATAGAGACCATTCACCGCCCACTCGAGCTATGCTTTGTTTTCCTGAATTTTTCAAACGTTCGATTCAAGACATTTATTGTTAATTCGATTGTAGTGTGCATTGACTGACTTATGATGATCGCATGATTATAAGACTAGTGGTTGAATACCGTCATCGAAGCCACTCACCATTTATTCTACGGGAAAATTTTTAAACAATGGTGCTTGTCGTTAATTACATGTACTGTAATTGAATGACATTCGGCATTGGTTATTCGGTAAAATTCGGAAGCGAAAAAGAATCAACATTAATTCGACGGTAGAATTATTCACACGACAGCATTCGCTATGAATTACTATGATAATCTGCTATAGCACTATAATAATCGTTGATGCTCGTCGTAATGAATAAAACACTGCAAACTTTGATGAATTTAAATACTATAACCTTTAAATGCTCGCCATCATCAATAAAACACCGGAATATTTGACGTTCGCCTGCAATGAGCAGGTCTGAGTCAAACCAAACTGATTCTGAAAAAATATTACAAGATTTTCACTGAGATTTGATCTGAAAGAGAAAAACTGCAGCGCCAACCTGGTGGAAGTTTCACTTCATTTACAGTATTGAATTTACCGTATTAATGTTGCACGAAATTATAATTGTATTTAGATTTGGTGTCATTTTAAGAATTTCTTTAAAAGACCATCAACATGAAATATTCAATTTTTCAAATTCACTTTCATGACATATTCCCTTCGATATTTGGATACTCAAATTCAAGGCCACGCTTGGGCTGGAACTTCAATGACTCATGTTCATTTTTAATGATTTATTTTTTCTTTCATTAAAATTTGGATTGTTACGTTTTTATAATTTATCATGCTTTTTTTGTTGGTCTCAGTGATGTACCATTTTATCATTTTTAATTACTAATTCTTCCATCTTTTCATTAATTGAATTTTTTAATTTTCTATGACTCATTTTTTTCATTTTATGCATTGATTTTTTATCATTTTTTGTGATAACTATTTTATAATTTCCCCTGGTTAATTCTTACATTAAAATTAATGATTCACATTTTTTGAGGAAATCCTGTTTGTAATTCTAAAGTCAGGAAGAAATCGTTATTAAAAACAAAAATTTCGATTAAATACTGTAGTGTTGCAACGTTTTTCGTTATTCCTCACGAATTAAAATTTGCTCACGTTAACATCGCGTCTGATGAAAGCCTCGTGGAGAATCAAGTTCCTTGTTTTTTATATTTTGATCCCGTGAATGGTAGTGTGTGTTTTGATTTTCGTTTTTCACTAATGCAAGTTTTTGAGCGAATGAGACTCTTCATTTTACATATCATTTCACGAGAGGCTATACCCAGTTGTTCCATTTGTGCATCTTTAAAAGTTTTATTTAGTAGTTGAAATCAAAACATTAACACAATTTCGTTGATATTTTTCTTAGAAAGTTAATATACTGCTCCCACTAATTGGCAAACTGTATAATATTCAATTAATTCGATTCGATCACGAACTCACTTTAACTCTCTAAGAACTTTTTAAAAATTGTTCTTAAAACTTACTGTGCATACCAGTGAATTTAAACTGAAGAGAAACATATGCATGACATTTAGCAATTGCCGTAGTTCACTCTGTATAACGCAAATGCGCTCCATCTGAACTGTTGCATCTGCTCTTCGTTGAGTAGCTTTCCCTCTTACAACATTATTCATATAATGGTTTGTGTAGTTCCCTATGTATAATGCACACATGTTCCACCTCAATCTAATACACCTACTCTGCGCTGTAGTGTCTTTCCCTCCCACAACATTATTCATGATTCATTAAGTGGTTGGTGTAATTCACAAAGTATAATGCATATGTGTTCCATCTGGATCTAATGTACAGCAAGTAAAGTCTGTTTCCCTCTCACAACAGTATTGCAAACACATGGCCCACACAAAACTCGTTTCGAGAAGAGTATATGAACGCGCCTATCATGCGGTCATTTTTTGACTGGCTGTAATTTCATGCTTCGCAGAAAATAGCCTGCGACTGGAAAGAATAAAAAAAATCTCTCCTGTAATTCCAGTCGTATACACACATGAGCCCGCCTCAACAGGCCAATCTTCATCATCGTAGCCGGGGGGCATCAGGCCGCTCCGTTCTCGTAGGGAACTGTTGCGCGTAGCGCGTTCTGGGCTCGTCGTGCCCAATGCAGGAATTTCCATTGAATTGGTGGTCATTTTATCGGAACTCGTTACGGGATTTAAGGGAAGATGATGGTAGGCTTCTTAATTGTTGGGACTCGTTACGTGAAATAAATGAAGATGAGTTATATGGCAAGCAAATATAAAACTATTAATTTTTTTGTTTTGTAATGCCCAAGCAGGAATTTCTATTGAATTGGTGGTCACCTTGTAGGGACTCGTTGCGTGATGTAAGTGAAGATGAGGAATATGCCCTCGCCCCATCCCGGCAAATATAAAACCATTGATTTTCGATTTATTATGAATTGTCTTCCCCAGTTTACTGCAGTCCTTTTTTCTACACCTGGTATTTCCATTTTTAACTTGCAACTTCTTCGAGTTTACTTAGGGTGTGGGAAGACATCATGTTCACAGATAACCCATTTCTTAATTCTATACTAAGTAGAATTTTCCTCTGCATTTTCCTAAGAACACTATTTCTGGGGTCACGGAAGCCTCATCGAACTTGATATCTAATTTAATTTTTCAACCTTGTTGTTTCATCCGCCTGAACTGCACTACCTGTCCAGCTTAGCGCACTACCTGCAGAGGTTAGATGCACTACCTTCCCGGCTTAGCTGCACTAGCTGCCCAACTTAACTGCACTACCTGCCCAGCTTAACTACACTACCTGCCCAGTTTAACTGCGCTATCAATGCTGAGTGGACGAAATGGTCTAACACGATCCGCCAAGCTGGGGAAGGTAGCAATGCTGTGACGTCACCGAGATAAATTCTGTATAGTTTCACGCTGAAGGATTCATTTTAGAGTGAAATTTCCGTGGGATATTTTCTACTTCAAGATAGTCCGCTCAAAAAAAATTTGACTGGGTATGATACATCCTTAACGAGTTTTCGTTCATGTCAGTAACGGGGCTTCAACTTTCTTCTCCTATATTCCAAGTTCGATTAATTATTAACCTTCAATTTACTTGAAATTATACTTGGCGTTGGTTTTGATTGGTTAGTGTCCCTCACTTCGTGTCATTGGGTATTACTTACAACTTGTTTGCTGCCAAATGTTAAGTTTCACTCCAGATTACTGCTTGACTCAAAGTGTTACTACCTTCCATTGCCCGTCTCCTAGGGTTTACTACTTTTTGAGGCAAGTTTCTATTGGTCGTTACTGATTATAACCCGTTTTAAAGGGTAATAGCTGTTCTTGCTCGTTGATCTGAGATACTACATGTTATTATGTGCTACTACCGGTATTTATTTAGTTCTACGAGTTAGTTAATAATGTTTTTCACCCAGTTCTACAAATTTATAGCATATTTACAAATTCACTTTTTACTACCAGGTTTTACAAATTTCAACGTGTTACAGTCTACTTTTAATTGTTTTTCTGATGACGACCAGGTTGTACCAATTTGAACGAGTTGTCACCAGTTTTACCAATTTTTGTGCGTTACAACCAGTTTGTACCCAATTTTACGATTTAGTAACCAGTTTTTACCAATTTTTACATTACTACACATCATTACGCGTTTCTATTTTTACCATCGTGTATTCCCCGGATCTATAAGCAGACACTTTTTTTGCCTGTATCTACCAGATTCCTTCAGGAATTTTTATCTGATGAAGACCATTAGTAGTGATCACTTCGTGTATAGTATTTTCTTCCGTCGTCACTTGCTCGCTGTAATAAAAACCGAACTGTCATTTGTGGTGAGCCCTTTTTGCTGTGCTCGCCTTTCCTGCAATTATTTTTCGTGAAAAAATGGATGGAGCTTAGTAATCGTTAGCGCGTTTATTACTGAGAACATTCAACAGCGCTTTTGTTCGCTCGTAGAGCTTGTACCACGGTAGAGGAAACAAGTTAGGGTCTTTTCTATGGGAGAAAATACACCTCTTGTTTGGCTAGCCAATAGGAAGGATTTATTTCAAACAAAATTTATGACGTCACCAAAACGCAATGTCGTTAGGCCAATAGTGGAGCCAGATTTAGAGGTAGCAGAGCAACCAGATGCAATTTGAGCGCTGCTATTGGTTCGTTGCCGTGACGTCAGTAAAACCACGCCGTCAACGAAAAAAAGACTGATTTGAACCTACCTTGTTTCCTCTACCGTGTTTTGTTCCCTAGTCGAGAAATTTCTCAGTTCAATCTTATCACAACTTTGCCTGACGTGCCTCAATCCTAGATTCTCAAAAATATAGAATATCGTTGACATCGTAAACTAGACTTAATCCAATATAATTCCTATTCAATTTCGACGCCATCTGGACTTCATTGACTCTTATATTTGATATTACGGTGAAATACATTGCTCAACATATTTGGTTCTTAGATGCCCGGAAGTAAGGAGATTGCTGACTGATTGGTTGAACAATTGCGTGATTAGATGAGTTATATCCTGAGTTTATGGATGAGAAACGCTAAATAGCATCGACTACTGAATTGATAAACGCATAATTACTCATCCCTACTTGTTTGCATCGGAAACACTCAAAACACTTGCAAGTTTTTGAGTCTTGTGACCACACAGTCTTACAAATACGTATCCCAACGTGCTTTCACGACAGTTTCATTGACCCCTAAAGCTGGCCAATTATAGAATTACCTTGCACCCTAGATACTAGGAAACACTGAATAACATTGACCCCTGCAACTGGCCTGTCGAACAAGTACAACTGATGAGTTTTCTTCGAGTCAGGATTGCATTCTCATTCGTGGAACCTGAGCGTCGAGGTTTCGTGGGCGTGAAAATGCAAGCTGTAATTTGCGTCCACAACTGGGGAGAGGGCCTCTACCTGCCGGCCGCTCGAGGCACGTTCTCACAGACTCTCCAGGCACGCTTGATGCAAACATCCCGAGGCAGCTTTTGACACTATCTCTTTTGGACGCAAAATTGAAATACTCGCGGTGCTCCAGGCAGTGGTGCTTCTTCTAGTTTACTGCATGGTGGTAGTCATAACTGTACGGGTGTCTGTACTGTGCAGCTGGTGCACCACACTGTTTTGCTTTTTGTTAACACTTTATTGTTCCATGCTAAGATTGGGTGCTAAAATCTGAGTCATTTAATTAATATTTATTCACGGTTCGATGAGCACAAAAAAAGACGATGATGAGTTATGGAGGTTTCTGTGATCATAGTTCAAGCTTTTGGAATGTTTCCATGCACACCAACCCGTCATTGCTGTCATTTCTGTCATTTCTGTGTTATTTCTGTGTTATTTCAGTGTTATTTCTGTTATTTATGCAGTCGAGTTATTGCCAATATTACAAGGATAGGGGAGATATCCCAAGCACCATCTTGACAGCGCCAATAACGATTCCTCTCATGCTGCAGCAGCCCGGCACTTGGACCAGCCTTTCTTTGCATGAAGCCTTCGCTTGTATTTTTACGCAGCGCTCCTTACATTTATGGAACTGAGGGCGCCGAATTGCAACTCGGGGACTCGACTGATGCTCGCTAGGCTCTTGTGTTCATCGGCCCGGCCTCAGATGGCCGGCGCTGCTGCGGCTGTGTTGGTGAGCGATGGAAGGATTCAGAGTCGCTGGAGTGTTTTTAAGCCCTTATTTTAAGCTGAGGTTTCCGTCTTATTCTTCCTCTTGTTGAATGCTTTCTCTCATTTTGTCTTTGGCCAATTGTGTATGTCGTATATTTACTTGCAATGTCTCATTGAGTTGCGCATGTCATATGCCAGTTAAGTCTAAGTCGCTCATGTCATATGCCAGTTAGGTCTCACTAAGTCGCTCATGTCATATACCAGTAATGACTCTCTACGTTTCTCATGTAGCATACCTGCAAAGTCTGGCTAAGTTGCTCACGTCCGTCGTCACAGGCATTCGTCTAAACTTGCGGAACCAAAACTTGACGCAAAACTCACGTACCAAGGGAGGGAGGGAGATACAGAGGTCTATAGGACCCACCATCGCCCGACACGGTCCACGAATTGTTTTGTTGCATTTATTGATATATTTTCTGATCACAGTGGGAAAATGTGTGAGGGCCCGAGCTTAGAGTTCGGTAGGCCGTCTTTATTGTTGAAATATAAGGTTTTTGTTATGTTAAGGTCTGATCTTTCATGCTCTGATCTTGAATGTTCTAATCTTGCATGCTCTGATCTTGTATGCTCTGATCTCGCATGCTCTGATCTTGGATGTTTTGATTTTGCTTGGTCTGGTCTTGCATGCTCTGACCATGCATGCTCTGACCTTGCATGCTCTGACCATGCAAGCTCTGACCATGCATGCTCTGATCTTACATGCTCTGACCATGCGTGGTGTGACAAAGCACGGCCTGATTCCGAACAGTGTTGCACAAACCAGCCCCATCAGCCACAGCCCAACAGTCTCCAGCTCGCTCAGCGCGCTCCTCGACAGATGTCGTTGCGTCCCTCCAGCAATGCCGCCGCCGCAGAAGCCTGTAGTCCTCCCGAAAGAAGAAGGTCGGAATCGCAGTCCCGGATTCGCATTTCGGCCCCGGATGCTAGAGGGAGCTACATTTCAGGGAGCAGTTCTCCCTCACTCGGTCACACCCAATTAAGTAAATGCATCAGCTGATGCCGGGCCCCGAGGATTGATTCGGTCCATTCTGTCCATCAGGCGGACAGAAGTTGCCATAAATCCCGCCTCGAATTTTAAGCGAATTGCAGGAGGAGGGGGCCGGAGGAGTGCAAATAATGCACGCATGCAGGATCTTGTTAGTGAATTGGATCCGTTTTTTTCGACAGCTTCTTTAGAACATGAGATTTGCACTCTAGTGAAAATGTTTTCTTCTTGCTTGAAGCTTTAGTTTGAGGTGTTAAAAAACGGCTGAAAATATCGTGAAGAGTTCTGTAAAATGCAGGAGTCCGCCATAAACGAACGGTTGATTTTCTGGTACTCTGCCAGCGTGTGTGAATTAAATTTTTGAAACCTGTAGTTATTTCAAGTCAAGAAGTCAGCTACTTGGCAAAGATATTTGCCAGAAGAAGATGGTCTCCAAAGATGTACACTTTATACAAATTTCAACTTTCTCTTGATATTCTCAAAGGAAGTAGCTCCAGTAACATACACTTTTTAATTTATTCACCTCTCTTGACACTGAATGTGAAACATCACGATATCTGAAGAACATCAGAATTACGGGGTTGCCGCGTGACAATGTATCACTTCGATCAGGTTATGCCAGTGTCACCACTTCACGTCCTGTGGCACGATATCTGAAGAACATCACAATTAAGGAGAGCATCTGAGCGATTTTGGTCATAATTATAAATTTTTTTTTGCTCTGCTGAAAAAGGGTCCTTAGGTAGTGGACTACAGTGGCATAAAATTTAATGGAGCTACGGGCACTAGAACCCCCCCCCCCCCCCCCCNCCCCCCCCCCCTCAGAGGGGGCTAAAGAGGAGGTGATGGAGGTTCAAATAAGTCATGAATTTGTGACCCCCCCAAGTCAAAATAAAATGAAAATACCACTTCGTTCAGGTTACGCCGGTGTCGCCTCTTCGCGTCCTGTGTTGCCAGTCTTGACACTTTGACTGCAACGGTGGTTACTGAAGGAGTTTTTACAATGCTAATGACCCGCCAGTAGTCACAAACTCAATTTACACAAATATTAAATCGAAACTAAATCAAGGCACGATCCAGTTAATGTAGGCTACTTTCAACATTGCTTGCTACAATTGACTTCAAATATGAGTTGAAAATTAAGCTTCAGTTTTACAAGCCGCAGTCAAAGTGTTAAAAATATCTTTCATTCCTGCCCTGCTATGACACCTTCACGTTACAAACTACGAGCATTATACTTCCTCAGAAATTTTTTAATCAGTAACTATTTTTCTAACAGCCAAAAGTGTGAAAAATATTTGATGATATGAAATGCTTAACGATTGCTTGTAAGAGCTAAAAAATCAATAAAGTAATAATAATGAAAAATAAATTTAGAGACCAATTGTCTCAGGCTGCTCGCTGACTATCACATACGCGAGAGCGAGTGGACTAACAAACTATTTACGTTGCTTCCGCACCACGCTAGTAGCGTAAGCTCTTCTTAGAGGACTTTGAGGAAATTACGTTGCGTGCTACATAGTTACGACTTAAATTGCTTCATAATAACTGAAAAGGTTAGGTAGGCTTCATTTATGTTGAAATAGAATAGGTTTTTGTTTTGTTACAAACCGTCTTTTTCGGTTCACTGCTGTCCTGTTTTTCAGCCCCTACTACTTTCTTCTTCAACTTTTTCTTGTTTCATGAACTTCTTTCTTAGCTTACTGTTTCTGTGCACCTTGTGCATAGATTCCGCGTTCCCTCAACTCCATACTAAATGGCGCCTTCCTCCTTCCTCTCTTGGAACATCTTTGTCGTGGTTAAGGGAGGCTTAAACTTTCTTATGTAATAATAATAACAATTCATAAAAACTGATCTCAGACCCTTTCAATCTTTGACACCCACGCATCGGCGACAGAGGACACAAAATACCAAATAAGAGCAGTGAGGATCACACCCTACGATTATAACCAAGACCAGGTCATTTTTGCCTCTTCATTCCATACGGCGAAGCAGAAAACTACACCTGCCAGCCGACAGGCCAGAGAGGTACTTCTCTGGAAATATGATACGGCGTTACATTATGACAGGCCTCGGATCTCGGCGGCAGTTGTGTTGAACACGACCAAGGCGGGCAATGCATAGGAAAGTACTGAAGAGAGTCCCGAAGGTGAGAAGTTGGTCGCTAAACAAATGCAGGACCCGCAACCCGAGCCTCCAAATGGGCCGTTGGGGTTCTTTGCCTGAGCCCGTGGTATTTTTTCTTATGAGAGTCATTTGATATCTGTTGTGAGGTCGACGCAGGACATTGAAAGTGCCAAAAGAGGGCCGTAACTTTCCCGGAATTATGAAGCAAAGTTTGTGCCAAGTTAGTCACAGACCACGCGCCATAAAATGCATCGCAAATCTTGCGGGCTGCAGTGAATGGCAGAAGCCGTGACTGACGCAAATCTTCCTTCTCGAGACGGAGCAGTTCCTTCTTTTCCTTCCTCCGAGGGAAGGGAGGGTTTCCTATTGCTCCAATACAGCATGCGTGAACGTTTATTGTATGGAACTTAGCTTGGCTTAGAAACTAAGCACGTGTGTAGTTATTTATTTCATTGGATATATATTGTATGGAACTAAGAATGGCTTAGAAAATTAGCATGTGTGTATTTATTTTTTTATTGGATATTTATTGTATGGAACTAAGCTTGGCTTAGAAACTAAGCATGTGTGTCACAGAGACTAAGTAAAAAGATTGTCTCTGGTTGACGTTACCACATTGGTAACATTTTCAGTGATTTCGATGCTCATTTTGCTAAAATACTTCCAAGGATTATAATAGTCATGAACAACTTGACTCTCATTGCGTAGTTTCACCTCAAGTGGTTTGCGAAACCAGTATTCTAGGCAGATTACATTTCGAGCACCAAAGCTCCTATGAAAAAGGCGCTGTTAGTAAAAGTCCCACATTACATTCTATGTCAACTCTTTTGCCTTCGAGCCACTGGCGAGCAGACTAGCTTGATTTCATTCGAGGCATCCCTTATTGATAGTCTTCATTCATAGAGATAGAATTATTAGAGTTCGGCTTCCACGTGCAATACGGGGCTGACTAGACAAAAATACCTCACAGCAGACTGTCCATTTAATGCTATGGGATCTCTTATCCGGGCTTTTCATTTGATGAAGGGTCCGCCTCTCACTGTGTTAATCACTGGAAATTTTTCTTATTAAGATTCCTGTCAGAGTCCCAATGCGTGGAGTGTGTGTGATGACACGCCTTGAAGGCGTCGGAGGTACGTTGGAAATTAAACAATATAAATAATTTATTTACCACAAGCGACACAGAAGTAGATCATTTCTTGTCTAATACAATGGTCAAATTTGAGTTTAGCTATGCCTGAGGGCCAGAATAAGTTCAGCGACTTCTAGGGCATCCTACTATCAACGCTAATCTAAGGTGTACAATAATGTCTAACCTAATTGACTTGACCAAGTTACGCATTTCAAGCAGACAGATTAGAAGACAGCGTCCAATTCGTTTTGCACGATTATATCTCCGCCTATACTCAGCGTCTATGTACACAATAAGCGCTCTCAGAGGAAAATGTTGCGTACCGAGCTTAATGATAGATCCGATTTCTTATTGTTAATTTAGAATAGCTTATTATTAAAATAGAAAAACTTATTATTAAAATAGAATAGCTTATCATTAAAATAGAATAGCTTATAATAATAATAGAATAGCTTATTGTTAAAATAGAATAGCTAATTGTTTTTGTTTTGTTGACGACCATCTTTCTCCACTTCACTGCTGTTCTTTATTTCGTAAATTGCTTCTTAATGTGCTGTGTATGTATACCTGGTTGTCTCCTCCCTCAGTGGGACACAACTACTGTATCTATGGGAATTGGCCCTCCCAAGGGGAAAATGTGAGGGCCCGAGCTGAGAGTTAGGGCTATTTTTTGTTGAAATGAAATGCTTTTATTGTGTCAATGACCATTTCTTCCCCGTTCACTGCTGTCCTATTTTTCAGCATCTACTACTTTCTTCTTCAACTTGATCTTGTTTCATTAACTTCTTTCTCAACTTGCTGTCTCTATGCCTCTTCTGCAGTGATTCCGCCTGCCCTTATCTCCATACTAAATGGTGCCTTCCTTTCTTCGGAACGTTTTTTTTTAGCGGCTAGGGAGGCTTAAACTAAAAAATAATCTAATCTGCACAGAGGTCCTTGTGTGCAGACCACATCTTGTGCATAGATTTCGAATTCCCTTAAATCCATACTAAGCGATACATTTATCTTTCCTCTCTTTGGAAAACCTTTGTTGTGGTTAGGGAGGCCCAAACTAACTTATCTAATCATGTAAGTGTCGGAGTATCTGGAAGGTTTGAGACATCAGCGAACTTTCTTAGAATCTACTCTAATCAAGAGAGCTGCAAGGGTGCACTGGAACCGCGTATCCACAGGTTGAAACCGACCTCAGTGTACTCCTATTATTGTATACCACCTGAGCACGGCGCGTGATCCCGGATTATGACTACAATAAATTGACTCGAGGACGATGGCAGTAGACAGAATATCCCCTCTCAGTATTCTCGTAGATGTCACACTCGTTATTTCAACGGCATCACGCTGATTGTTGTCCTGTGGTCTGCATCAAGCCGTTACCGTGGTGACTGCGTTACCGTGGTGACTGCATTTCGTGGTGACTGCTTTACCGTGGTGACTGCGTGAATCCAACCCATTGGAGCACAATAACGCATATGCAAGGCCACTAAATTTACGACTAATTTACGTTATGACGAAACTCAAGCTGTCATGCGCACAAAAGATATTTAAAATTGTCATCCCGTTCATGCAAGTGAGACGTGGGATCGGGAGTGTAAGATTTGCCACGTAATGCGGAAAAGTGTCTTAAGATCTGCTACGTAATGCTGAATAGTGTCTTAAGATTTGCCACGTATTGCGGAAAAGTGTCTTAAGATTTGCCACGTAATGCTGAATAGTGTCTTAAGATTTGCCACGTATTGCGGAAAAGTGTCTTAAGATCTGCTACGTAACGCTGAATAGTGTCTTAAGATTTGCCACGTAATGCTGAATAGTGTCTTAAGATCTGCCACGTATTGCGGAAAAGTGTTCTCGAGGCGAATTAAAGCTTGTGATATGGAATAGAGAATGCATGATGAAAAATGTCTTAATTTAGATGATGATGCAAGTTAAATTACGAGTAGTTGAAAAATTCAAACCTTTTTTACTTATTCATCAAATTAAGGGAATTAATTTTGAAGGTATGTTTTTTCTGCATCTTGTTGAACGTGCCTGACCAAAAAATAAAATCCTGTAGGGAGTTTAACAGAAAACGGGAATGACTTTTCTTCGTATTTAGGTTGGATTAAAAAATTCAATTTGAACATACTCCAATTTCCCTTACAAATCGTGCCATCATTCAGTATTTCTCTCTTTAGAAGTAAGTATTTCTATCACCGGTAAAGTCAATAATAGAATCGCATTTGAGCCACCACAGCGTCCTTTCCCATGTTTGGTCACATTCCTCATTCTATACCTCCCTCCACATGGTTTTGCCCTTTTTAGTATTCCTCACTGGTCATGATTTATCCTGGTTTTACCCTCGTCAGTATTCCCTTCTAGTTATGGCTTTATCCTAGTCAGTATTCCTCCCTAGTTATGGCTTTATCCTAGTAGGTATTCCTCCCTAGTTATGGTTTTCTCCTAGTCAGTATTCCTCCCTAGTTATGGCTTTACTCTCGTCAGTATTCCTCCCTAGTTATGGCTTTCTCCTAGGCAGGATTCCTCCCTAGTCATGGCTTTCTCCTAGTCAGTATTCCTCCCTAGTTATGGCTTTCTCCTAGTCAGTATTCCTCCCTAGTTATGGCTTTCTCCTAGGCAGGATTCCTCCCTAGTTATGGCTTTCTCCTAGTCAGTATTCCTCCCTAGTCATGGCTTTACACTCGTCAGTATTCCTCCCTAATCATGGCCTTACACTCGTCAGTATTCCTCCCTAGTTATAGTTTTACTCACGTCAGTGTTCCTCCCTAGTTATGGCTTTACTCACGTCAGTGTTCCTCCCTAGTTATAGTTTTACTCACGTCAGTGTTCCTCCATAGTTATTATTCACAATCCCACATTGTTTCTCCTAAATTATGATTTTATTCATTAAAATCGTTTCTTCTTTTCTCTAGCTATGGAATTTTCTATCTAACAAGAAAAGAGCTACCAAGTTTGCTTTTACTCTCCAAAATATCACACAAACTAACGGTTTGATCCAGAACAGTGTCGCTGAAATTGATGATCCTGTCCATCACAAGACTTCTTTGTGGTTGGTTATGATATTCATCGTAATTTCCCACTCTATGTCTATTCCTATCACCTGGAATATCCGTTGAAAGGGTCTCCCTATCCGCCGTAATATCCCTTTCAAGTCGTGGCTCTATCCAGCGCAATATCCGCGCCGAGTTGGCTTACTAAAAATTCAGCCCATGGTGTCGGTCGGTGGGCTTTCGGAGCGGTGCGTCCGCTAAACTGCTTAGCAAACTATTCATTTCGGCCAAACCAGAAGTTGACAAAGTTTGTGCGTGTTTGGAGTTCAGCCGCAAGAAAATAGCTCGACGGAACAAGTCTCTAAAATACAGTGAGCGAGACTCCCGTAACTCTGCCACCGAGATAAAATAAGAGCCACCGAGCTTCATGGAGAATTAGTTCAGCAAACACCGAAGAAAAATACCCTTCCCGATTCCAAGAGGTTCGAGAATTTAAATTAAATCCGTGCCCACGTTTATCTTCGTGGGGGAAATGAAAAGCGCCTGTACACAGGAGATGAATGCATGTCAATAAGTCGAAGCGGGGTGCTTTCTTCCGTAAGTGGGAGCCAGTCTTTGCAAAGTTTGCTTTTGTATCTGGTCATCATTTGATGTATGTAGTATTCCCTTCATGCATTCGCGAGCGCGTGTCTGGGGCCGTTGCTTAATTAACGCGCGAACACGACGCCAAACGTCCTGAGTTTGTTGCACATAAATACGGTGCTTGATATTTCGCTATCTAATACAGTGTATCTTTTCTTTAGGAAAAGAATACGTGGCAGTCCATAAAACTGCTCAAAAATTTTGAGTTGAACTGTCATTAATTTCGCTACGCTGAAACCTGCTATTTCTCAGCAAATTACGCTTGATGTAATGTTTGGATTTTTCTCAATTATAAGGTGCGGATCTCCATCCCGCGAAGTCTGGTTGATGCATAGTGAGTATGGTTGACTCTACTTAAATCAGTTAAACCAATCGCAACGAGCAAAAAATATCGACTGTCCATTTAAATAGTAAGCAAATTACACTGAATGAGTTGATCACTGTCCAAGCCTTCGACGCTCGCTGTTCGAAATCATGGATGACCTGAGAAGACTTGAATAAAGCACAACGCACGCTCGAATAATAAACATTTCACCTATTATTTATTATTTTCATTTTAAAAACATTATTTTCAGTGCAAGTTGTGGTCTTCACCGTCACTTCGGAGATACGAGCAGACGTGGAGGAGGGTTGGGAACGTAAGATATAGCTACATTCGGTCTCGTGTCTTAGAATAGTTAAGTGATTTTCCAAGGCTTTCGTAAATTTTTTCATATTTTTCTCACTGTTTGTTCATGTGTCTTGCTTGACATCCCCGACATCTGAAAAGTGTCGCTTAGGGACTAATAAGCCTAATTTCGTCAGCAACTGAAAAGTGTCGCTTAAGGAATAATAAGCTGAATTTCCTCAGTAACTGAAAAGTGTCGCTTAAGGAATAATAAGCTGAATTTCCTCAGCAACTGAAAAGTGTCGCTTAGGGAATAATAAGCAGAATTTACTTGGTAACTGAAAAATGCCGCTTTATGCTTGATATCCCATGCCCCTGAAAAGCATCGCTTCAGGACAATGATGCTACTTGCATCCATATCACGAATATGATAGCGTCTGATCTTCACCAGCCGTGCGTTGTCTGAAATGCAAGCACATCACAAACAAATAATCCATAAGCCCCTCATGACTAGAGGCAATGATCCTCAGTGCAGCATTCATTCATGCCGTAATCCTATGAGCTCAAGACTAAAAAAAGCCCTTGGAATATTCGAGCCTGCAAAAAGTTCCTCCTGCGCTCCAACACTAAGAATACAATCAAACAACCTCGACCTTCTTCATATTTGCTAGATGTTGCGGTCATCATGCTGCTGGTTGGTATAGGACTATAGATGAGATTTCTGTTCGAAACTATTTAAATTTGCAAATGCTGTTTCGAATAAATGATACTGAGGGCTTCCCACGTGGTAATATTTAAGGCACTTCTACACTATCAAGCCCTCGAGAACAAGTGCAAATAGAGGCTTCTCAATCTGCAAGAGGCAAGCGAGCTTAGTTCACTCAACCGGCTCCTAATTCCTATTGTACGACCAATTCCATGATACAAAATGCAACGCAGGTGGTAATGCGTGATGTATCATGATATTCGTCATGATACAGCATGCATCGCAGGTGGTAATGCGTGTTGTAGTACAACGAATATCAAGGTACAAATCCATTACCACCTACGTTGCGGAGACGATGAGACCTCTAATTCAAGCCAAAATGAGCGCTGGACTCTAACTAACCACCAGCCTGGATTATGCAGACGATCCAGAGCCAGGGACGCTGCCTGGAACTCCACCACCGCGGCGGCGACACAGCAGCTGGATCGCACGATTTACGGGCATCAGCGCGCAGCCTCACATGATTTATCACCGTGATCAATTGCCAAGCATTTCGCAGGTCCGCGCTTTATTTGTACCCGAAATGGTAATGTTGGATGGAAGCCTGCGCAGCTGGTAAGAATGGTAAGCACCTTTGCGGTCCCGTGATTAATGGTCCACGCCGGCCTTGGTATATTAAAAAATTAGTAACGAACTATTGAGGTGGAATACTATGCGACTCACCTCAGGGGGATACAGCTATTGTATCTGTGGGAATAGGTGCCCCCAGGGGGATTATGGGAGTCCCGAGCTAAAGATTAGGTAGGCCTTCCCTTTGTTGGAATAGAATAAGTTTTTTTATGCATGGACCATCTTTTCTCGGTTCACTACTGCCCTGTTTCTCGGCACCTACTACTTTCTTCTTCAAATTTTATCTTACTTCATGAACGTCTTTCTTAGCTTACTGTTTTTATGCACTTTGTGCGTAGATTCCGCGTTCCCTTCCTAAGCTTATTTGTTGTGTTAAGAACCATCTTTTTTCAGTTCACTTTTTTCAGCGACTCTAACTTTCTTCTTCAACTTTCATCATGTTTCCTCACCCTCCTTCTCAACTTATACTGTTTCTATGTACAAGTGATCCTGTGCGGGAACATACCTTGTGCATAGATTCCCCGCTCCCTTAACTCCACGCTAAATGGTGCCTTTATCGTTCCTCTCTTTGAACAACTTTGTTGTTGCAAGGGAGGCTGAAACTAACTTATAATCAATTCACACAGTGTTTGCCATCGTCCCTGTCTTCTCGCTGAGCGCTCTTCGTTCTTTTGTACGTCAATGCGGATAATTTCCTCCCATTTGACTTTCAAAATTTCCTGATTTAAATCTATCAGCTATTTCAAATAGATATTTGTATCAACGATATTTTTTATCTTACCCAGACAATTTTTCACCTTTAGTCTCTGTAGACAACTTGCTGCTCTACTTCTCCTTAGGCAAGGAGCAAGGCCGGACTGATCCCAAGGATGCAACAAGTAGGATTTTTTCACGTCAAATGCGGGGGGTTAAATTGAAGTTTAATTCTTAACTCATATTGAACTCAAATTCAATATTCTACGGTAAAATGAACAAAAGTGACTGCGTTACCGTGCCCTTTATTGGTTCATATCCAGTATGTGTGTGGGTCACCTGTATCATTGAAATCTCTTCAGTGAAATACCACTGAGCCTTCAATGTAAAATTGGCATATTATTTCAAATATGATTCCATATTTATAGCTTTTACTCAATTAACGCACATTCTGGCACAGATGTATTTCCATGTAAAATTCGGCAACTTGGTTTCGATTTGATATATGAACAGACTACTGATTAAAGATTTCAATATTCAGAACCTTTATCTGGAGTACGAAAAGACCGTGTTCTAAATTGTGAAATGTCTTTCAGCGGAGAATGAACTCATCTCCCATTTTCATTTCAGCTACCGTCAGTTAAGCTGAATCGCTAGATGCGTTGCTCTGATAACTGGCAGACTTGGCCACATTTCTGCAGCTCCGGAAACTCGTAGTTTCGAGGAAAACAATTAAAGCGGAATTAATTTAGGCGTTCCAATTACAAGTGTTCACCTTTTACAATAACTGAAACATAATATGACCTCGTTTCTCGAGAACACTTCCTGGCAATCAAATGCAAGACCAGATGCATTTAATTTTTTTGTATATGCGTGCAGTTCGATAGAGATATGAAGTTTCAGGTTTAAATATTCTCATACCGCTATTTCTGCTTCCTCGTCTATAAATGTTTTTCGGAATGGTAGTGAGTGTCTTCTGAGGTTCGATGAAAATTCTCACGAATTTTCAGCTCCGTCAGAAATTCTACTTCGGAGAACGCACCTCGATTACTGATTAAAATTGAGATACAGTAATATTGAGGTCGGATGTTCTTATTGAAGCTGGGGTTTTTATTTATTTCAAGAATCTTCTCTTCGGTCACTAAGGGGATGCAAGTAAGAATTTGATGCGGACTGGAATGCATGCAGCGCTAGTCAGATACCTCGTATCGAGGTTTTTTTTGACCCGGGCCACACAGTGATAAAAATTGATAAGTTAATTGAAATAACAATTACTCCACGGATCGTCTAGACGTGGGACTCAGGCTTAGAATTGATTTTTCGGAATGAAAACTTTTACGTCCTCTAAATTAACTGATTTGTGCCCTGTTTGCCTTTCTTGAATTTTTGTGTTACCGTCGTTTCTTGCGCAGTGAAAGCATTAGCAAATGAAGCAGCTATTAAACTGGGGACAAATTCCCCAGACTCGCCCTTCTGTGGCTAACTTCCTGCAAACGAACTGATACTAGCAAAGTGCGTTCCTGAATTGAAGTTTAATTCTTAAACTGCCCATAGGAAAAGACAGATCATTGAATGACCTCTCAATTCGAATATAATTATTTATCTTTCGGTAGGAAAGAATTCATTCCTTGCTCGTTAGCCTAAAATGTGGAGTGATAAGAAAAAATTGACTGTTATTTCACGATAATATAAAGTTTATGAGATGAAATTCTTTGATTTAGAGTTATTTTAAATATCCCTAAGGTGTCGGCTTAGATGCATAATGCGTCTCTTGCGGGCGGGCTTCTTGCCTCGTTTGAGAGCAGGACGAGATTGTATTTGGAAATTTTGCTTACGGGTATGAAACGTCGTACTTACATGAGTGTTGCATATGTGTTGACTGCTTGCACGCACAGCGGACGCAACGAAAAACTCTTAACTCTTTAACGTGCGCATTTTGTACTCATATTACCGTTATCACAACCATCATCATAAAACTGGCACCGGCATCATGTAGTCACCGACATCACAACGAGGAAGTGACTGCCACTCGACAATGAACTTCGGAAAACACATTAGAGCACAAATTTCACAAGAAATAAAATATACGATTCGAGTCATGTGTGATAGTGGATTTTAAAATTAACTTTCACGGTGAAGGGTTAACGCACCGCCACGTGTCTAAATCTTGGTAACTGGTCCGCAGGGCTAGAGTATTCTAGGCAGATTGGTATTTTCTAGTCAAAATATCAATTTTTTCAAATAAAGAATTAAGCATAAAGACTACTCCGCAAGCTACTCTGCTGTGTTACCGGACATAGAACAGTGTTTAATTTTTAGGGGTTTAATTTTTAGGGTTTAATTTTTACCAGAGTCTAATATTTTGGCCAAACTATTCATTTTTTCGAATAGAAATTTGAGCATAAAGACCACTTAGCAGCTAGCTACCTTACTATTCTACGTTACCAAACGTTGAACAGTCTTCAGGATTAAAATTTTTTTAACTAGCCCAATTTTGGCATTTTGGGCAGAAAAAGACCTATAAACGTTGAACAGTCTTCAGGATTAAATATTTTTTAACAACCCAAGTTTGGCATTTTGGCCTGAAAAAAAGACCTACATATGAGTGTTTAACCTGGCTCTAGCGCCGCCGACAGGAGTGGCGTTATTTTGGAATCGAGGCCGATTCATCGCCGCCTTTCAGCCGATGAGAAAAGAAGGAAGACCAAGCAGCGCTCATTTGTTACTTCTCTTAATGAACGCCTTTTCAATTAGGACCCAACTCCGCAACCCCGCCAATACGCTTAGAGCGCTTTTTATTTTCTGCTCAGAACTTAGAAGATCATGCCGTTGTTTTTTAATTAGTACGATGTGTGTTATGAAAAAAATAGCAAACGTGTACACATCACACATTCTAATCGGAATTCGTTGCTCAGAAGGTAGAAAAGTTTAAATCTAATTTGCAGCTTCAAAGTGGATGAAAGAATCACGCGATCCTGTGATGTAATTTCGTTATAATCAGCAGATCTTCAATTTTGAGAGTTCATCACGGTACGATTTTCTCGGTAAAGTCGGCTGCAGAACCTCCATTTTCTGAGGAAAAACTTGCTCGTTTTTCCATGCAGGATCAGAGGCACTGTGGTGGTGGTGCTCTAACGCGTCTCTCAATTCTTCACCGCAGAGTTTCAAAAACTGAATGGTGATGCGAGGTAGAGGTGCTTTGATGCGTCTCTGACATCTTCATTGCGCGTGTGATTCTGTCATAAGGAATAATGATGTGCGTGCCGAGTTTCAGATGTGGTCGCTAAAAGATTTCTGATAGGAGTTTCTGAAAGTGTTACATTGTTTTAAACGGGGCTTACAGAAACATTATCGCATAAACAGGGCTGTTTCACCCTGCGTATTTGCACAACGACCCTCTCGACGTTCCATGTGCTTGAGTTTTTTCAGTATGCTCCGTATGTTTAAAATAGTTAAAAATGAAAAATAAATGGGTTTACCTAACCATGCTTGTGTATATTATCCCCCAAGTTTAAACTCTTGAAAGTACTAACACATGTACCTAGCAATATTGTCCAAAGGTTTTGTATAGACTGTTTTTCCATTTTATCTGGCGGCGTTTTTTATTTTAGAAACTGTAAAGTACGCCATTGTCGAAGTTTTCAGCTCGCACATCGGGAGCACTTTCTAAATTGACTGATCTTAAATTCAACCTCAAGTTAGGGCAATATTTGGACATTTCAGTCTCAGACGTTTCACCATTTGTACGTTCCAGCATTTAACAATATATTTACTATCAGATATTCTTATATACTGAAATTTTACGTGTGGAGTATATTAGCAATCGAATGTTTTAATTTCAGATGATTCAACATCTAATAATTTTAGATGTTGTTTTTAATTTATTGCATTCAAATAATTTAGCATTCTGAGCTTCCCTCCGTTGGGCCCGTTAAAATCTTGTTTTTTTCAGCGTTTAGGCACACCTGCCTCTTTGTATTTCAATGCTAGGGCATGACGTGTTCATGCTTATGAATAGTCAAAGTTCCATCATCAAGCATGGTATGGGTGATCAGTATTGGAATACGTCAGAATTGAGGCTAACTGAGTTTTATCTTATTTTAATTCTTAACTTTAAAGAATTTTCAATTTCATCTTACTAAATTTTGCTACTGAAAGAGATTTTAATTTCCAGACTTGCCAGTGGTTTAGTTAGCCACACGTCCAATAATTTCAAATGCAATGATTTGAAAATTGTGTAATTTTGTTCTCCAGCATTCCACAATGCAGATATTTTTTCACTCAAAGTAACATTGCTCTCCGACATTCCTCAATGCAGATATTTTTCCACGCGTAGTAATTTAGCTTTCCATCATTCCACAGCGCAGGCATTTTTTCACGTATTGTAATTGTTTTGATCATTCCAAAACGCACATATTTTTTTCACGCGTTAGCTTTTCATCGTTCCACAACGCAATTTTTTTTCACGCGGTATCTTAAAGCAGGCCCTCCAGACACGCGTCACCGGGAACTAGAGCGCCCGATTTTTGATCAATTTAGGTCGTCGTGAGGGCATAGTTACAGACTTGAGTTCTTCTAAGTGAACTTCTCAGACATCTCGCTTCTAGGATAAAAAGTTTGACCCCAAGTAGCTAAGAATATCAGATGAAAACAACCGCTTCAGATTATGGAGAAATCCCTGTTCATTGTCCTGGAAATAAATCGGGTGTAAATTAGACAAAATAAAATCTGTTATTTGAAGAAGAATTGTATGGTCTTTTCGGGAAAAATTTAATTGAATTTGAAGTTACACTGTGTAGAGTAGCCAACCCGTCTTAGCAGAACACACTGCCAGCTGTACCGCTACAGCGACGTAAATTGTTTGATAAGTCCACAGGAGGAAGATGTGAGGTCCAGAACTGATATTTGGTAGGCTTTCCTTTCCTTAAAATCAAATGTTTTTTTCTTACTTTAATTTCGGACCATCTTTGTTCGGTTCATTGCCTTCCTATTTTTCAGCGCCTACAACTTTCTTGTTCAATTTTGTTTACACGGCATAAATTTTTGAGCAATTTAAACAATTTGAACAATTTATTTAGCTGAAGCGATACATCAGTAGAGTGTTTCTTAAGGCTATTGCCACGGACACATTTGAGTTTAGCTAGTTGTGGGCCCGAATAAGTTCAACGACTTCTAGGGCATTCTATCATCAACGATATTTTAAGGAATACGATTATGTTTAACCTAATTCACTTAACCTATAGTCGCTCAATAGAATGATCAAAGAATTGGTTCGCTTCCGATAATTGCATAATCTATAAGATGGTTCGGCTCCAGGTCGAAGATATTGAATCATCTGAAATAAAAATGTTCGATTGCCCACTTCTTTTAATCCAAAACTGAATGGTGCCTTCCTCCTCCCTCTCTTGGAATCGCGTTTTTGTCTTGAAATAACTGACAATCGCATAATCTGTAAGATGGTTCTGCCCCAGGTCGAGTGCCCCTCCTAATTCCCTTAATTCGAAACTAAATGGTGCTTTCCTCTCTATGAAACATCTTTTTGTTCTTAAGGAGGCTTCGACTAACTCACAACCGCATAATCTGGTTGATGTGTCGGCCGCCGGTCGAGTGCCCCTCTTAATACATTACTAAATGGTGCCTTCCTCCTTCCTTTCTTAGAAGCACGTTTTAGGCTTGAACTAACTGACAACCACATAATATGTACGATAGTTCGGCGCCAAGTCGAGTGCCACTTCATTCAATCCAATACTAGATAGTGCCTTCCTCTCTTGGAAGCATGTTTTTTGTCATAATCGCACAACCTGTAAGATGGTACGCCTGAGGTCGAGTGCCCTACGAGAGTCCCGTTACAGAGGGCGCCAGGACCGGGCGCTGGAGTCGTGATTGCAATCTAGGGACTGCTGCTTTGCCTGCCTGCATCACAGCTGGTCACCTCAGCGTTTTTATTTACTCCCTTATTTTCCAACTACGCTCTCTTCTCGGCCATTTCTATGCTAACCGTGAACTGGGTTTGTTTACTCCAACAAAAATTTCTTTCGACGACACGTGTTTAAGAAATGTTTTGATATGGCTTCCGCACATTTTATCATGCGAATACATGTTTCCATTGAAAATTTTGTCTGCAGCATTTCCTAGAACCAAACAAAGACACTATCACCTGAGCTTATACAGATTTGCTGAAAGTCTTGTATGTATTCTTGATCAATGGGAATTCATTAACCAACTTTGCCCGCGTGGTTTGTGATCATGACGTAAAAGTTTTATTCCGCGATGCTCGCAACGCAGAGAAAGCTTATCACGGCCTGAGAAAATCTCTCTCGTTCAATCTTTCTTTCTTTCTTTCAATCTCAGACACACGGCTTCTCTCACGCTTTACGCTAGCTCGGATGACCTTTTGTTCAAAATTTCTAAATTTATCGATAAAAAGAAAATGAAATTAGCATCGCTAACAAATGCTAATTCTCTTTGGTATTATTATGAGAATTGAAACTATTATCAGATTGAATATTTCTTACCGCATATACGTTTCACAATTCTCATGCGTTGTCATCTGTGACTGCAATACGAATGATGTAAGACGAACATAATAAACAAATCTGAAACTCTTTCAATTTGTATTTTCTGCACGTCAATTATCGTTTTCCACCAATCCGGGCATTCAGAAGAGTTTAAATTTCGCGAAAATTTGGTCCTCTTTGAAGTTTTGGTGTGGAAAACTGAGTAGTGATTCAGAAATCCAGACGTCATGTTTATCTTCAGCATTTATGAGGATGGAGCAACTAAGTGCTGTGGAGGTGTAATTTCAATAACAATTACTTCTCATACATGAGTTGATGGAAGAGTATTCATGGACCCTAATTACTTCATACCTTGTAGTAAAATACCTGAATGATGATAATGGTGGAAGGAATTATTCCCGGAGATTGATGTTGTCAGCATGCGTCCTCCAACTTACGCTGTAGGATTTTACTAGTAATTGCGCATCATCGATCTTTTACCCACGCAATTTGCCGGTCTTTCCTTGCTTTGAAGAAATTTGCCGTAATCTTTAAATTATTGCTACAGAACACGTTTACTGAGTTTTCATCATTTTTGAGAATAGTGAAAGCATGGACAAATTGCGCAGCCATTAAATTGCGTATAAATTCCCAGGACGTTTTCTTCAAGGGCAAATTTGCTGCACACAAACTGCACGATGCCAGAAATGAGCGTTCTTGCTTTGGGGTTTAATTTTCGGGTCTATTGATGTCAAATGAGCTTGAGCCAGAGATAGCAGTTCTTTCCTCATTTGATCTGTTTGTAAATCACGAGAACCCTGTGAAAGCATTTTTCTTTGCTGCTGTATGAATAGCAGGAAGGAATGATTTTTATCTAAAAAATATTTCGTCCACGTGTTCAGTGAAAAATTTTGGATTTATAATATCCTTGTAAGTTTGCTGAACATTCGATTCTCTCATGAAAATTTTTCTAGATATGGAAGATTTAGTACGCACTAGATATTAGGTTTCGGCACTCTTATTGATTACTTCTTGTAAGTGCAACTGAAAAAATGAAGATCCAAGCCAATAAATGTTCACGTCGCACGGACAGATTTTATGAATTTCTTTTGATGCGTTTTGACTTTGAAGCATTTGGAATTCGGAAACATTAACTGATAGAGTATATCAACTCTTTCTTCGATGCATGCTTTCTAATAAAATGTGAAATTTCTTTAAAGAAATATTCATAGTAATTCGCTCAAAAATATTCCAACTCTAGGTGGGAACGGGAAATATTTTCTTATTAGAGTTTCTCCTCAATTTTGGTTTTCCCTTCATCCTGTCCCTTTATTCCCACCATGTTTACACCCCGTCTTCCTCATTTTCTCTGTTCCCTTTAACCTGTCCTCCACTTCCACATCTACACCCTTCTTCCTCATTTTCTGTGCTCCCTTTACTCCATACTAAATGGTGCCTTCCATCTTCCTCTCTTTGGATCGCCTTTGTGGCGCATAGGGAGGCTTAAAATAACTAATAATCTAATATTCTGTGTTCCCTTCCACCCTTCTTCATCATTTTCTGTCTTCTCTTTATCCTGTCCCTCCATTCTCACATGTGCACCCCTCTCCCTCACCCAAACAGAACCTGAGAGTACCATTAGGAGTGGGCTAGCGGTCGTGACTGCCGTCCCCACGCCCTACGGAGCTGAAAATAAAGATCTCCCATGCAAGTCAACTCGGCTCATCCTCTATAACTTTCCATCCTTATGCAGCTGACTTGAAGCCAAGTTTCGCGTTGATGCGCAGCTTAAAATTGCAAAGAAAGGGTTTTCTAGGATGCCTTTATTACCTTTTTTTAATCTTGGTTTCGAATTCATCTCCTATGCTGGTCAACTCGGCTTATGCTTTCCATCCTAATGTAGCTGACTTGAAGCCAAGTTTCGCGTTGATGCGCGGCATAACATTGCAAAGAATGTTTTTTCAGGATGGCTTATCATCTTTTTAACATTGTATGGGAAGAGCTTTCTAGGATCCCTAATCACCCCTTATTTAATCTTGGTTATGAATTCATCTTCTATGCAAGTCAGCTCGGCGTAGCTTCTATACTTTCCTCCCTTTGTAATGCAGGTGACTTGGAGCTAAGTTTTGCGTAGATAAAATCGCATAGGAAGAGCTTTTAGGGATGTCTAATCACCCCTTATTTAATCATGGTTTTGGATTCAAATTCACTGTTAATCAGAAAAGCAAATGTGCTTTGATGACCCTGGTTTTACCCGCATACTTCGATTCAACTCCTACGCTGACCGCTATGTCCTATGGACTAATTAGACTTCGAGACAGAACAAATTTGATGAGTGATGAAGGTTTTCTGGAAGTCTCCGTATGAACCTAGAATATATTTCCTCATATATATGTGTCCAGGGAAAATACTGAAATTTTTATTCATCTTTAGTTCATCTATTTCAGTGAGGCTGTTTCTCTAACGAGGATGGAGATGTGCGAATCTGAGTACTTTGATTTCGAGAAAAGTTTTCGTCTCTTTCATTGAGTGTTAGCCTAAAGATCAACTGCAACTTATAGTTATCCTTGGCCTGCGAATAGATTTCATTTTCACGTTATACATGTATGTGTTTGGTATATTTTGTCTTCTGCTCACTCTCGGTTTTTCTGCGAGCCGTTTCCTCTCTGGCGGTAAAACTATTCTCTCTATGAGAATTAGCGCTCCCAGGATGAATATGTGAAATCTCGAGCTTATGGTTAGGTACGCCTTTCTTTTGTTGAAAGATTTTTTTCGTTTTCTGATTTGTTTCTGACAATCTTTTTTAGGTTCACTTCCGTACTGTTTTTCGGCATGTATCAATTTTTTAAACTTTTATCTAAGCTCATAAAATTATTTCCGAACTAGCGGTTTCTGTGCTCAGGGGATCTTGTAAGGAAACACACCTTGTACATAAATTCCCGATTTTTTAACCCTACAGTAAATCGTGCCTCCCTTCTTCCTCTATTTTGAACAGATTTATTTAGGTTAGAGAGGGTTAAACTAACTAACCTCATCTACTCCAATCACCCTGTAGTCGTTTCCGTTTCGATGTAAATGCGCCGTACAGGTGCTTCTTTTCCTACTTTATTCAGCTACAATGCCCCACACATTTAAGAGACGATATTTCTTCGCAGTGTAGATTTGGTTACATAGTAACACTGGAATATCGTAGAAGAAAAGGATTTGCATCCCGGAGGGGATGTCCGTGCCCGCATCCCGGCGGTGTGTAGAGCGGGATGTTGCCCCTGTACTTTACTATAAGCATTATCAACAAAGCTGATGACTGTGGTACCCAATACTGTAGGCCGACGCCAGGCGAAAAATGGCTATAAAAAATAGAAGAAAATGAATAAGAATGCTTGGCAAGACACAAACTCCGTTTCTATGCCCTGGTCCCCACGACGTGCCACACAAAGTATTCTTTGCGTAAAACTTTTAACGTTGCCCAATGATGCCACATTTTGTTTGTATTTCTCGCCTTACTGATTACTTATGATCTTAATGTACTGTTGTTTGTGTGTGAACATTGATGAGCGTGAATGTTTCGTTGGTGTTTGTCAGTGATTGGTGTTTGTCGGTGATTGGTGTTTGTCAGTGATTGGTGTTTGTCAGTGACTGGTGTTTGTCAGTAATTAGTGTTTGTCAGTGACTGGTCTTTGTCAGTGACTGGTGTTTGTCAGTGATTGGTGTTTGTCA
>JACJUY010005209.1:30050-62627 GCA_014220935.1 Platorchestia sp. MABIK
TAATTGGTGTTTGTCAGTGATTGGTGTTTGTCAGTGACTGGTGTTTGTCAGTGATTGGTGTTTGTCAGTGACTGGTGTTTGTCAGTGATTGGTGCTTATCAGTGATTGGTGTTTATCAGTGATTGGTGTTTGTCAGTGACTGGTGATTTTCAGTGATTGGTGGTTGTCAGTGATTGGTGTCTGTCAGTGATTGGTGTTCGTCAGTGACTGGTGTCTGACGGCATGGGACTTGGGAACGTCCCGAGAATAGACCCCTTGGCTTGTTTTTCTCGCCATTTTCTATATTATACTATTAATGCCCTCACAGCGTATATTGAATTAATAATGGTTCTTAGGGATAAACCTAAGACTGTTTGATAAGTTCTGATCGCATTTTCTCCCCTCCTGTGGGAAACTTATTCAAGAAATACAAAACAGAGAGATTAGTTGTTGTAATTTTGCCAAGCTAAGAATACACTGGGAAACTTGAACAAATATGGTTTGAATTTTATCCGTCAAGTCGGTGTACATTGCAAACAAAAAACAACGTTTCATACATTTTCGCTCGTTCACCGAGAAAATAACTATCCCTCATACTAGCCCTAGGGCGCCTAGGCAATAATATAACAGTATTATAGCATCTAAAGACGGTAAAATTGTGAGCAGACTTCCCTGCAGGCTGTGGATGTGAAGCTCAAATATCATCTTGCATTTGCAACACGATCTCTAAAGTACGGCCGCAAGGCTTCAAAATAGTGCTGAATATCTTTCTAAGCTGTAAACTCGTATTTTTTGCCATGCATTTGATATTTTACTGCAACATGGTGAGGTTCGATGTTTATTCTAAATTTGCATACCAAGAACATCTCATCTTAATGGTTGATTTTTGTAAATGATAATTACAAGCATAATTTGAGTAGAGTAAGCATTCAATGTTACTCCAATAGCTGTTTGAATCGTGACTTTAGGCATTTCAAAATATTTTAGCATATCCACTGTGCTTGCACGGCACACGGGATTAATTATTCATAAATTACCTGTGGTATCTTCATTTAACTGCCCTGCTCCTCCAAATTTAACTTCATTATATTCGACGTGAAGATGCAAATACATGGAAAAGTAGAACCTTTTATTCCATATAAAGTCTCACGCCCTGCCTTCGCTGATTCTAAATCATTCATGTGATGTACAGATCAGCAACTCGACGAAGAATGTCGCTTCGAAATCGAAAATCAACTAGACTATCACTCTCGTAGAGCGATAGAATGGCAGCCTCCACGTAGAGCACTACAGCGTAAAGGCTGTTGCGTACTCCACGTGGTTTGGTTATGTCAACGAGGCCTCGGGAACTATGGATGACTTCTTCATTTCCTCATCTGGGAAATTCGCCGGGCTGGCATAACCGAGAATCGAACCAGTGACCATCTAAGTGGTCGCATGACAGCGCACACCTCTCAAAAAGAGGGTCGTCGGTTCGATTCCCGGCGACCTGGTGAATTTTCTCCTCAGTTAGGCCCATTTCCCACTGAGCTAGCAAAGCAGCATCTAGCAAGCTCGCATGAGCTATCTAGCAGACGGTCTGCGTCACTGGTAGGCAGGAATAGCACAATTACGAGACGTTGCATTCACACTGAACTCGCACTTTTTATCCAGCATCCAGCATGCGAGGTGACAATGCTATTCCTACCTACCAGTCTTGCAGACCGTCTGCTGTACAGCTCATGCGAGCTTGCTAGATGCTGCTTTGCTAGCTCGGTGTGAAATGAGCATTAGAGGGAGAACTTGTCTGGCATTCTCTACTCCACCCAGGTGTTAGGTATGGTAACCCGCTCGACTGGAGTTAACCGTCATTGGATACTGGCTTTAATTATAAGGTTTTTGAAAAACTAACACAAGATGCTATCAGTCAAATATGACTGAATTGAAACATCCCTTATTAAAACATTGTGTAAGAAATCATTCCTTAGTACAACAACACAAATCATCCCTTAAACCATTGAATAAAGCATCTTTTAATTAAGCATCCTTTAATAAAACAAATTTCGATTAAATGTCCTTCATCAAAATATCCTTTAATTAAATATTCTATCATAAAACATCTATTAATAGAACACCCTTTGATATGACATCTTTTCAGTAAAAATCCTTTCATAAAACATCCTTCATTAAAACACATTTCAACAAAGTCTCCATTGAAAACATCCTTTAGTAAAGAGATCTTTCATGAAATTTCCTTTAGTGTAACATCCTTTAGTATAACATCCATTCGTACAATATCGTTTAAAAAACATTCTCTCATGAAACATCCTTCACTTTGACATGTGACAGGAATGATCAAGGATCTTTCGTGAAGACCATTCATGAAAGGAAGTTTCAGTGAAGAATGTTTTCTTGAAGGATGTTTTATTACAGGATGTTTTCTTGAAGAATGTTTTATTAAAAAATGTTTTATTACAGGATGTTTTCTTGAAGGATGTTTTATTAAAGGATTCCTTCTTGAATGATGTTTGCTCAAAGATTCTTTAATGCAAGTTAAGCGTGACATCAATCTCTACGATTAATTATGCGAGACTTTTTTTTTTTGTTCTAGAGTTCCTCATAGAAATGACATATAAATCATACTGGAATTAATGCATTTTTTGGAGATGCAGCACACCTCGCAATGTATGATTGCACACTTCACGCAGGGTTGGACAATGACTTGAAAATGGAATTTTTATCGTAAAATAAAAGCAGAATCTGTGAGAAAATAAACACGTTTGAAAAATTTTCTCAACAGAAAAATAGCGGCAAATAAACATTTTGCTTTTACGTCCTCAGGCCAGAATTTATGCTTCTCTGCTATTTAATGGAAAACTGCATCTTCAGAAAGATCGGAGAATTTTTGATGGTCAAAACAGCTCTGAAATTTATGAACACGAAGAATTACTTGCATTCTCCAATGTAAAATAAAAATTTTCTGTGCACTTGGTTATAGTCTCTTTGCCCTGTATACTGGATACCTGAATACCAAACCTTGACTCCTACTTTCTACTCCTGACTCACTTTAATCTTGGCTTTCCCTCTACTCCTGATTGACAATGATATTATAATTTCTCTTGACTGATATGAATTATTGTTATTTATTCGTCCTCACTGCGGTTCAATTGAAAACTATTCTAACTCATAAATAAAGGAACTAAAATCAGCCAGGACTCGCACTTAAATACGTAGCTTATTAAAAAATGATTTCTTGAAAGCTATTTTGCTCAAACTTAGAAATTATTCAGTTACTTCGACTGCACATCCTTCAAAGTGCGATGATGTGAGGTTAAGTGTCTCACATATCATACGACATCATGGATGTCATATTGTGAGGTATTCCCTGCATGATTTCAGCGTTTAGAATTATTAATATTAATAATTTCGGCGTTTGTGCAGCCTAATTCAACTACGCGCTAAAAAAGAAGCCTGGTTCCTTTTCTCTTCCCTCTATCTCTGCGTAGCTTCACTTTTTCGTAAGACGTTCTATCGCGAGCGCGTTTCTTACAGCGAGAATTTCCTTGAAATCTTATCTTGAGGTCTTTTGAAGTGATCCCGGCATTCGTACTTCGCTTCTGCGGCGTTGCTTCCATCTCGATCTCCAGGGAGACCCGTCGCTCATTTTATCATCTAATTTTATATCTTTGATGTCTTGCACACACGCCCTGATTTTTATGCCTTTACCTTCATTAAAAATGGCTACATTAAATAATAAATACGGAGAGGGATCACACGGGAGCCTGGCCTTGACGGTATCGAGATCTGCGCTGCGGCTGCGTCAGCCAAATGAGGTCTTTAGGTTTTGAACGTGCTTCTTGGGCTCTGGTTTTTGAAGAATTTACGTCGTCGTAACGTTACAAGTGCAACGTGTTAAGTGAAATGTCGTAGGGGCAATGTCGTAAGTGCAATGTCGTAAGTGCTATGTCGTAAGTGCTGTGTCGTAAGGGCAACGTCGACTTACCTCCGCCACCGTGCTGTTATCGCTTTGCTTGTCTTAACTTCGAAGGGTTTACGACGCCAGTTATACCGCTACTACGTCGTAAATTGTATAAAAAATGGCTTCTGGCAATTATTCGAGTATGCACCTGCTCTTACTCTGCAATGCGTTGGTTCATTACCTACAGTTGACACTCCCAAGGGGAATATTTGAGGTCTTAGCTGAGAATCAGTTAGGCCTTCATTTTGTTGAAATGAAATGTTTTTGTTATGTTTAGTATCATGTCTTTTCGGCTCACTGCTCTCCTGTTTTTCAGCACAACCTACTTTCTTCTTCAACTTTGATCATGTTTCATCAACTTCTTTCTCAACTTACTGTTTCTATGCACCTTGTAAATAGATTCTGCGTTCCTTAATCTCCATACTAAATGGTGCCTTCCTTCTTCCTCTCTTTGGATCGTCTTTGTTGCGGATAGGGAGGCTTAAACTAACATCAAATTGAATCTAATCTAATCTGCGTTGTTAGGCGGACTGTGCACAACCTTTCCGCTCTTGCGGACGCAGAGGTTCTTTCCTATTGGAGTCATTTTCTTTCCTATTGGAATTATTTCTTTTTCTCTTGAAATCATTTCCTTTCCTATTGGAATCATTTCCTTTCCTATTGGAATCACTTCCTTTCCCATTGGAATCATTTCCTTTCCTATTGGAACCATTTCCGTCCCCATTGGAATCATTTCCTCTCCCATTGGAATCATTTCCTTTCCCATTGGAATCATTTCCTTTCCCATTGGAATCATTTCCTTTCCCATTGGAATCATTTCCTTTCCCTTTGGAATCACTTCCTTTCCTATTGGAAGCACTTCCTTTCCCATTGGAATCATTTCCTTTCCCATTGAAATTATTTCCATCTCGTCCTCGTGGGCCCCATGAACTGATGCCTCACTGGGTTTCTTTGTCACAAATGATCGAACGGAGCCGAAATTGAGATCTAACATGAAGAAAGAAATGAATACAAAGTATTCCAACCCCTCCGTGGAGGGAGATCCTCCACAAGAGGACTAAAATTTAATAAATTTTAATAGAGGAGTGGTGCTTGTTTATTAATGTGTGATGTGATTTTATACTAGTTCCTACGCTATTGTGAGTGTAATTTCAAACGCTATTTGTCATTCTTATGAAGTGGTTGGTAAATTTCGCAAGATCATTTATGTGCTTGTTTGCCAAAGTTACGTTTATTCCATAAGCCAATTTTTTTTGGAATAAATTATGAGGTTCATGGACCACGTGCCTATTCTTTGCATCATCTAAGATTTGTAAAAAAATGCAAATTTTCTCAACATCACGGCTCATGTCATCTTTGTTACCAATTGCGTGAAAGCAAGTCGGAGTTAAATCTATTGAGCAAACCTACTGAATTTTATCCTAGAATTTTATTCGTTTAACACAGAATTTTCATTGCTAATGGCTCACAATACCGTAACCTTTTCGCTAAATAAAAGTTCAACATTGCGAGGTAACACGAGCCCATGCGCTTTAGGGGCACTACGCAAAATAAAGTAAATGAGAAGCCTCAAGAACTTGCATTTTCTCATGCGGTCAGTTTTATATCTTCCTTCATGTTTATTTATGGGATAAAACTCATATCGCGCAGAGAAGCCCGCGAGATTTGTTCGTTATTCCTTCAGCAGTGGAGAAAAGCGTTGTTCTGAGACGTGCGTGAAGTTCAGACTGGAGCAAGTTTGTTTGAATTCCTTGAACGAGGTCCAGAATGAAAAGAAGTCGATGTCTAGTGATTGCGTATTGCAGGCCTTGAAAAGCTTGAGAACCTTTGCCGACATAACGTATAGTGGAGGGCTCGTAAACTTTCATCCTCTGATGAACACCAGATGGCCAGACTCTCCTTAGGCATCGTGGCACAAAACGGACACTCGCGTCGCCGCCGATGGAGGCCTCGGGACTTCTCTCTCTCTGTAGCACTCGAATGTTTATACCGCATTTCCCGGACATTTTCAACGGGCATTGAAAAGAGCCGAGTTTGTGGTCTGGAAAGAACGAGTTCATTCGCTGGAGACGATCCCGACGAGATAACAAGCGCGCGTGCGCTCTTCCAGCAATCTGGAGGCTAGAGTGCGCACTTCGTCTGATTGTTCATGTCCCTTAGGCCTTGTGTTCAGTGTAGGGGTGTCATGCTGCAGTGCTGTGCATATTTCCATGAAGGCACGCTCGGCTTGACGATGTCATGGCGTAGGGTTCTTCATGCTTTCTTGGCTTCGCATTTGAAATGAAATTTAAGCTGCTGCAAGGTTTGTTCAAGCTTTTGGCTGGAATTTTGCGTTAGATGCAACGATAAGTGATGGTTGATTCAGTCGTAGCTGCATTTTGGGAGTGGAAGCTCATTTCATTGGCACACTGCATGGTGCCATTCATTTCAGATGAATATATTTACGCGTGTAAATATGTGCGCCATTGTACGATGATGCTGTACACTGTTTACATGTGTAAATATATACCTAGTAACCCGTTGGATCAAGTTGTTTTACAGCAAATTACCATGTAAACAAGAAATTGATTACTGATCGCATTTCTCACTAAGTTAAAATCATGTCAACATCATTGTGAAAAATTTATTGATATTTCTGAGGAAGAAACGGGGAAATATCGTCCGTAAAGTGGATTTCATTGTGGATTTCTCCCAGATCGAATCCACAATATAACGTACGAGGAAAATATAAGTTGACCGATGAAAAGCGAGAATTTCTTTTTGCATTTCAATTAAAATATATTACCTAAATGATTGAAGAGAAATTATATTTTGCATTACGATTTAGTAAAAAGGAAAATGTTTTTATTTCGCCCTATCTGATTACTTGAAGCCGATTGTTGGATTTTGCGCTACGTTATTACTGAAAATGGAGCGTGGAAAATGACAACCGAGTAACCACTCATTCAAACAAGCATGTTAACCAACAAGACTCTCCGAGTTTTATCAGATATCTCGATTAACGTGTGTAGCTGATTGTAAGGGGACAAAATAGGGAGAATTGTAATTATGAGGAGAATCAGAACCTGATGCACATCAATATATCGTATGACACTTGACACTAATTGCTGAACAGCTTACGCGTGAAAGGGAAACAAAGATCGCATTTTTCTGCTCACCTGCCTGGGGCAGAGGGATCACTTTTCACGATGCGCAAGAGTAGCCGGGTGTGTTGAAGGCCAAAAGCTCCTTTTATTTTGCCCTGATGAGCTCGTTCCCTACAGAAATGGTGGTGATCCAATGGCCGAGGCCCTTTTAAGTCCACGAAAAATTCAGGTTTTTTTTGAAAGTATCACTTCGATTTTGAACTCTGAGAGAAAACGGCGAATGTTCCCCGAGCGCGGATACTCTCATTGTTAAATGATAAAGATGATGCTAAAGGCCGAAGAGAGTCGATGCAGTCTTTTGTGTTGCTGCGGATGCTCCGATTTATCGAATTCCAATAGGAAACATTACCGGTAAAAGGAAGACCTCGAGCTTTGGATGTTGTGTGCGAGGAAGAGCTTCTTGGGGGCAACCGCACAGCTTTCGGTCTCGCTCATGTCGATATTATCTATGCATAAATTGACGTCGAGGAATCGTGTCATCCGATTACAGTTGGAGCGTAAGAGCTTGTCCACAACTGTATTTTATGGGGGCTTCTCCGAGGGAGTTTTTGTTGCGTTTGCCGTCTTGAAATAAATAATGAGGAGGCGATGCCAGGTCATCTTTCGCTTCTTAGTCTTAAAAAAAATTCCGATTTTAGACCATAATATTTTTTAGATTGGTTTTGACAGTAGACCCCATACAACGCATTAAGTTGTACAAAAGTTCCTTTAGAAAGTGAGGTCAAATTTCTCAAGAATGTTTTAATTTTTTAATGGTGTAGATCTTGACTGGTCTGCATCTCGACTGGTTCATAACTTCATAGTGTTGCATAGGAGGAGTAGACCAGCTGAGGCAACCTGGAGCCTGCAGTCATGGAAAGTTAAGCCACTAAAGTACGGAATTAAAATTTGATGGAATACGCAAGCTGTGTTTCGCCGGAAAATAATTCCCAAATGCAAAATAACTGAAACTCTTCATGATTATAAATTGCGCTCACACTGAAAATCTTGCGTGCTGTTGGTGGTATAAAAATCCCTTTGAATTATGCATTCTTTTCAAGCTTGAAATTCATATGACGAATTCACCTGTTTGAACAACGTCATTGCATTGCAGAAAAATAATTTGAAATGTTAAAATATTTGTAACGCGTAGCTTTGACTCTTCTGTTTATTTTTTTTGCGATATTTAAGGACAACGCTTTCTTCGATGTTGGTGGATCATAATTACTTTTGTTTCGGTAAATAATATGAGCAAATGGCTTCAGAGACGGTTAATAATGTTGCTCATTTATCTCATCCGACGTTTTCATTTGCGCTTCGTTTTTCGATTCCCTTCATGCTATTTTTTGCTCGCTCTAAGTGTTTCATTTTTTAATGTGCCATTCTTAGAATTAAGATTTTCAATCTTTGTGCGCTGTCATTGTCACACCAAGCTGTTACTGCGTGTATTCATCTTCTTCTGTATACCCATTTCATTTCCCCTTCGCTGTTTCTGTATCCCTTCTTAAGAGGCTTAACTTCCTCTTCAGAGACCTGTCGACTCCACATACCTGCAGGTTCTACGACGATATTATTGGTACCCTTTTTTTCCTGCACAAGTTACTCACCTCTTTAACTTTTATCTCATGTCCTCAACTTTTCTCAATTTTGCTGTTCCTATGCGCTGGGTTTGGGGATACGTCTTGTATATACGAGTACAGTAGATTACCTTTTCTTTCATGTCCATACTAAATTGTGCCATCCTCTTTCGTTTTTTTTTCTGAGACCCCTTCGCCGCGGTCACACAGACTTAAGATAATTTATAAGCTAGTCTAATCTAGTCCCACACGTGATGTTGAGCAGTCCTGCAAAATATGGCACTAACGGCTTCTTTGCAGGCGTGTAGGGTCGTTGTCGAGAAATACAGTGTCTTCTGTTTGCTCGTAAATTTAGAAGAAAAAATTGAAGGAGAAAACTTGTCTTCTGGAAGATTTACGTTCTGAGATTTTGATTTGTCATACTCTGTGTTTTAACGTTACCACAATGTTTCATTTCATTTTAAGTAAATGCCTGATAATATTTAATGCTAATGTCCAACACGTTTGTGCCCAAAGAAAGCCGCAAGCAAGTTTTCATGAGGTAGAAAACCTGGAAACAGAATGGTCTCGTACGAGAGTTCATGTTTCGAAGCGCCGAATCCCTTTTCCATTAAAAGATTACTAGAAAATGGTGTAGAATTATCGCTTCATACCTTCAATGCTAGAACGTACGATTGCGTTCACTAGATTAGAATAGATAGAACGATAGAAGTTCTCTAGAGATTGGTATTGAATTAACGCGTCACACCTTCAATGCTAGAACGTACGATTGCGTTCACTAGATTAGAATAGATAGAACGATAGAAGTTCTCTAGAGATTGGTATTGAATTATCGCTTCACACCTTCACTGCTAGAACGTAAGCAAAGCGGCCACGTAAGCGCTTGACGAGTGCCTTGCTTCGCTCAAATGCTGCGCGACGTCTACAAAAAGACCATCTCCCTGCAGCCCTGACATGCTACAGACAAGTCCGTCGCGAGCTTCACAGCGCTGTGCCCGATGTTAGCTGACGGGTTTTTAGTTGCACACGACCGAGGGTGGATGTGTGTACTTACTGGACGCTGGGTTGCTTATTCCCAGGCGGGTGTGTGCATATATGCCTAGGCCCGTGTGTGTGTGTGTGTGTGTGTGCATATTCTTGTGTGTGTGTGTGTGTGCAGATACTTGTGTGTGTGTGCAGATACTTATGTAGGTGTGTGTGTAAATACATACGTGTGTGTGTGTTCAGCTGCACATCATGAGACGAAAGGTGCCTGTCGTATTTTCACCGGTGATATCGAGTGAGAGTGAATGCGGATCATTGATTGTTACGGACTTAAGTTTCAAGTTGCATAATTCATAGTTACATAAGTCATTCCGAATCTTGGGTACTGCAAGTTTGCTGGATTCTCGTGAATGTCATTTTTCCAAAGCGTCTTTACGATACAAACAGGGTCGCTTGCGGAAAGTATCTCTTTCATTATAGACTGAAAATATAAGTGCTTCCTGCAGAATCCAATTATTGTTATATCCACCGGAATATAAAAATAAGAATGTAAAATATAAGTGATTCCCGCAGAATACAGTTACCATTGTATGTACTGGAATTAGCAATCTCAATGGAAAAACATGAGGTCCTGAGCTGAGAGTTGGGTAGGCCTTTTTTCTGCTGAAATTGTTCCAATGGAAGAGGATTTTTCATTTGTTAAGGGCCATCGTATTCTCGGTTCACTTCTTTCTTGTTTTCAGAACTTATGACTTTTTTAACAATTTTTATCCTGTTTCTGTTTCGTTCTCAACTTACTGTTTTAAAGAGCAGAGCCTTGTGAGTGAGAACATACCATGAGCATAGATTCCATGTTCCCTTAACTTTATACTGAAAGATGCCTTCCTCTTTCCTCTTTTTGAAAAATTTTCGTTTGTGGTTAGGAAGGCAGAAACTAATTTAGATTCTACTATTCAAAGCCTTGGCACATATTACCTACACTACACTATCAACACACTGTATGATGAACACCAAAATAAAAATAATTGAGGAGCCTTACGACATCATATTGAAGAGTTGTACAATATCAAACGTTGCTCTGAGAAATCCTGTAGAAGTAGAACAATGGTTCAGCATCTTTAAACGATTTAAAAAACTAACTTTTCTACACAGGAAATTAACGTTTTTACGTACATGAGGAAGGAGTTTATCATTAAATTTTTTGTAAATCAAATCTGTAACAATTTTACGCAATCTTAGGAAAGTATTTGCGAGGGAAAAATGTGCGTATAATCCGTTGAAGCATTTGCTCTTTTACTTAAAAAAAAACACTAGTCCACCATTTCAGGGAAGTTTTTCAGACCCGTTCTTTACAATTATTCGAGTCACATTATTTCGAGAAACTCGCAGTTTCTAAAAGTTAGAGACGATTAGTAATTACCGAGCGGATGCTGCGAGTAAAAATCTTATTTTGCTTACAGAGAAATAAAGTTCACCTGGAAACCTTCATCGTAATAATGAAAGCTGGATTACTTTAATGTTGTTTGATGTTTCGAGTTACTGTTGCTGTTAAACTCTGTCCACAGCAGTGCAGCTAAATTATTTTACTTTTTAATAATGTGTTGAGTCACTGTTGCAGTCAACAACTATCCACAACAACAACAAAGCTGCTAAAATCTAGAATAATTTTCAAATGCACAGCGTAGCTGTAGCAGTCAAAATCTGTCAGTAACTTCAAACTAATCCCACAACCAGGAGCAGGGACTCGCAAATTGAATACGCAGATAAGTTACAAGAAACCAGGATCCGACCGAGCTAAAATACCGGAAACAAGAATCTAAAATACTAGAAACGCTGCCGAAATGGTAATTTTAAGTGGATGTTACAGAATAGGATTCCGTCGGACAGAAGGTTAAATTGGTCTCAACTTCTCATCTAGTGAGTCGACAGAGCTTCAAGCAAAAACCTGCGGCATGTGATGAAAATGAAAGTATGTGTCTTGAAATGATTGAAGATAATTTTTACTACGGAAAATATATCAAATCTATGATTCTTGCATATTATTATTTCATAACATCTAGTGTTTTGACATGATATTCTCACCTTCGCTCGCATCGCTTTACGCTGGCAGTAAAAAACATATTCAATCAATTCCGTAATTACAATATCGTAATTGGTCTACCAATTGATCAAGGAATTGAAATCACACATGATGCAATATTGAGTCCTTTTGATACCAGGTTTGATATTAGACTAGACGCAATAATTATTTGTCCCTCGTTTAATTGGCCCTACATTTGAAGCAATATTTGTTGTCAGCTTTGATGCGATCATTGGACTCGTATTTGATGCAATGATTGATGCCATTATTAACCATGCATTAAATTGCTCTTATCTTTGATGCAATGATTGATGCCAGATATGATGCCATTAACCATGCATTAAATTGCTCTTATCTTTGATGCAATGATTGATGCCAGATATGATGCCATTAACCATGCATTAAATTGCTCTTATCTTTGATGCAATGATTGATGCCAGATATGATGCCATTAATCATGCATTAAATTGCTCTTATCTTTGATGCAATGATTGATGCCAGATATGATGCCATTATTAACTACACAGTACATTAAATTGGTCCACATTTGATTCAGTGATTGTTCCCAAAACTTTCCCTGTCTCCCCTCAGGGGGAAAATACTTTGCATTCTTGGGAATTGGTGAACCCAGGAAGAAAAATGAGAGACCCTGAAGGTTAGGTAGGCCTTTTTTTGTTAGAATAAAAATGCATTTATGCTTTCTCATGGGTCATCTTCTAGTGGTTCGCTACTTTCCTTTCCATAAACACCGCTATACTTCCTTCATCAACTGTAATTTTGTTCCATGCACTATTTTCTTAACTTACTGTTTCTTTGTGCTGGGTATTTTGCATGGGAGCATATCTAGTGCATTGGTTCCCCATTCCCTAAACTCCATACCAAATGGCTCTGTCCTCTCTTTTGAGAACTTTTTTTTATTGTGAAGGCTCAAACTAACTCTACCAATTTAAACTGTCCCCGTGTTTGCGTCCACGTGAAGTGAAATGTTCAATTGAGCATAAAAGTGAGTTCTGGTTTACCATAACAGATACGTGCAGGCCCACATCAGACTAATTATACATGTAGGCCCACATCAGACTAATTATAGGGCTAATTTTCTTTTCATTGAATTAACTCGCAGATCTCGCGACGCGCCGGCCAAATAATATTGCACCAAAACTTTCACTCAAGTGGCCTCGAAGATCGAACTTCTCCGGTTTTCCAGCTTCATCTTTAACATCCAGAGCAGAAATAGAGCTGATCTCCTGCAAGGGAAGGGTGGAAGTAACGCAAGACGCAGCTCACGCGCGCACTCATGAACAAGACTTCTATCTGTGTTGAGTGAAGAATTACTCAAATGATTGTTTTACCAAGTTTGGGTTTTAGTTCAACAATCTAAGTGTGTTGATTGTTTAAATCATGTTTAATTAAATATGCTTTAGAGCGATGGGGTTTAAATATTGCGTGCGGATCTCTTAACATCGACAATGCAACATCAGACGATATATATGCCAAGCATTTGTGCGATGTTGCCAAATGAAGTTAGAACACCATAGGCACCATAGATGTCGTAAGCGGTTTGGCAATGTCGCAAACCCAAGGATCTAAATGACTTGAAAATTGCAGAAAATTAGCATTATCTTCGAATGAAACATAGACAAAAAACGCCATTTGCAGACAACTAAGCAATGTCGTAAGGGGAGCTGCAGCACCCAAACTCGTGAGATGAGATCCCTCTGCTGAGCGTGCGGAGAGGAAGACAGGGCGATGGAAGCTGAGAAAAGGAATAGAGAAATATGCATAGAGGAAGGAACGCGAGAAGAGGGGCAGAAGTCAGGATAAAGAGCCATAGGAGAGAGAGATATAGGGAGAGGGAGAGAATGAGAGAAGGAAGGTAGGAGAGAATGAGGGGAGGAGAGAATGAGGGGAGGAGAGAATGAGGGGAGGAGAGAATGAGGCGAGGAGAGAGTGAGGGAAGAGAGGAGGAGAGGGCCCGAGAGAGAGGGAGGGAGAAGGCCCGAGGGAGAGGGCCCGAAGGAGAGAGAGGAAGTGGGCCTGAGGGCGGGGAAGGACAACGGCCAGAATGGGGAGAAACAGAGGGTCAGAGAGAGAGAGAGAGAAACAGAGGGTCAGAGAGAGAGAGAGAGAGAAACAGAGGGTCAGAGAGAGAGAGAGAGAGGGGGAGAGGGAGAGGAGGAGAGGGAGAGGGGGAGAGGGAGAAAGGGAGCCTTGACGTGGGTGGGGCAGTGACAAATGCCGCACAATCTGCCCCCATTTGCCGATCGGAAGGTGTGAAAAATGGTGCCCGCTGCAGGTATGAGTGCGAGCTTCAAATGAGGCTAAGCTCTTGAATAATTAGCCTCGTAAATTGCTCACCGATAAAAGGTCGCGAGAAGGAACTGATCGAGACCGGCTGTTGCAGCTAAAACTTTCTTTGTGGTAATCGATGTTGTTCTAGAACCGTGTTGTAAGTGTGCAAAGTTGTCATTGGAACGGTATTAAACAGTCGTTGATAATGATAAGAGTTACAACGTTGCACCTTCCCATGTTCATTTTAGATTTTCACTGTTTCTTCTCACGTGCAGCTTATGATTTCTCAACGGGAATTTTTACTACAAATATATCCGAGTGAACTGTTCGTTTTACGTGGCTGTCGGCACAATGTCAGCGTCAGTTTCTCCATCTTATACGGGTTGGCTCCATTTCATTTTCCTTCCACGTATAATGGTAAATTTTTCGGAGAAAGCTCTGTGTGCCTCCTGCTCTTCTGAAATACTACCTGCTGAATTATTCTTATATGTAAATTTTCTTTTGAGAACGGAAGATTGATGGAGAGGTAGTAAATACTGGAGAGAATAAACTTTAATGAACTCTGATGCCATAACTTTTTTACGGCGTAAGGGTGCCTTGTAGGCTAATTTGACTGTTAAGCAGGTCATCTCATTTCTGACGTCACCCATTTCCAACGTCGCCCATGTCTGTCGCCCATTCTCAACGTCACCCATTCCCGACGTCGCCCATTCCCGACGTCGCCCATTCCCGACGTCGCCCATTCCTGACGTCGCCCATTCTCAACATCACCCATTCCCGACGTCGCCCATTCCTGACGTCGCCCAATCCTGACGTCGCCCATTCTCAACATCACCCATTCCCGAACGTCGCCCATTCCTGACGTCGTCCATTCCTGACGTCACCCAAACCTGACGTCGCCCGTTTTCGACACTACCCATTTCCAACGTCAAGCGTTTTCGATACCTCCTATTTTCAACGTTACCCATTTCCGACGTCAGTCCAATCACTTCCGACGTCAATAAACTCTACTGTCAAACGTTTTTTGCGGCAGTCATTTCTGACTTTCACCCAAGTTGTCATCTCAAAATTTCATTGTTCACTATTTCCTGTCACCGTTGTCCACCACTGAAGTTGTCCCTCATTCCCAGCGTCAAGAACTGCCATTTCCCATAACCATCATCTACTGTTATCGTTAACCAGCTAACCCTCCATATGAAACAAATATACTGTAGTTTGTCGCAAACGCCGTCTAAATACAATAACCTTGCACCATAACTAACGTTTATAACTATTGTTTATCATAACTATTGACTATATTAACAACCGTCTTCGATTATAGTCTACCGTAACCATCGGGTACAACTACCGTCTAACATAACCATTGTTATTCAAGTTTTAACAATGAATAAAGAATAACAAGTTATTCTTTCTAGCTACTGTCATAAACATCTTTGCTTGAAGGTGTCAGTTTGAAATACTCCTACCTACAAAATTTTCCTCAGGTTTGAACTAAAGATGAAGTTGTTCATTGCATGTCGCACTTCAAGGCGAATTATTCTCTCTAGCTACGGTCAAAAGCACCTTCGCTTGAAGACGTCATTCTGGAATATTTTATGGCAGCGCTTGTCTTTACAACTTCATAAGTCCAGATACGACAGAGAAGGAATAATGAATCCGGTCGGCAGTCTCTCACTTCATGACTCGCTCGAAGTCTTTAGGCATTCATGAGCCTCTATTGTTAATTAATCAGGTCCCGGAGCTGGCCGGAGATGATTGATACTGATACAGGGTGCCAATCACGGCGACAATTGTACAATAGGACCCAGCAGGACTCGGTCCATCTCTCGCTAACTGGACGCCTTATAAGATTCATCACCCGAGACTTCTTTTGTGGCTGCGATGATGCGTGTTAAGGCCTATACGAAGGGACTTAAAAAGTTCCTTTGGTGTCGATGAGACGTCTCTTTGGTTAATTGTTTTGCCGAGACTAACTGATCACCAGCACGGCACCTCGACAGGACAAGGCTGCTGACCCATACAGAACCTTCATTCTTTGTTCAGATTTTTTTCTCCGGGCAAATTTCATGCGTAATCGTGCATAGAAATCTCCTTTTATTTTTCTGGGCGACTAACAAGTGGAGGACGGTTAATTAATTATTGTTTGGCCCTACGCCCTTTTGATCCATTATGTACTAAATGCTCTTAAATTCTCTAAAGAACTCCAGGTAATGATACATCACTTCGAAATTTGTGCCATCTAAACACGTACATTTTGATGCTATTTTCAAAACGCTCCACAAAAAATGACAGTTGATACTATTTCGCCTATTACATAGATTTCTAAACTTCAGTGTTCTTCTTCTTGTTTATCGTATCATGAAGGTTGCAAGGGTAATTACAGTGAGGATGATTTTATATATCATAGGTAATTCATGTTCATCCAATGAAACGGTTGTCATCCCCATCGCAATTTCACTTAAATAGGTTAACACTGATGGCATAGGTATACTGATGTATCAAATGTACTGATGTACCAGATGTACTGATGTACCTGATGTACTGATGTACCTGATGTACTGGTGTACCAGATGTACTGATGTACCTGATGTACTGATGTACCAGATGTACTGATGTACCAGATGTACTGATGTACCAGATGTACTGATGTACCAGATGTACTGATGTACCAGATGTACTGATGTACCAGATGTACTGATGTTCCCAATGTACTGATGTACCAGATGTACTGATGTACCAGATGTACTGATGTTCCCAATGTACTGATGTACCAGATGTACTGATGTACCAGATGTACTGATGTACCAGATGTACTGATGTACCAGATGTTCTGATGTACCAGATATACTGATGTTCCAAATGTACTGATGTACCAGATGGACTGATGTACCAGATGTACTGATGGTCCCAAATATTCTGAAATACCCGATTCACTGACATGACAAAAATAGAGATATTCCAAATTCACAGATAAAACAGTCATACTCTTTCAAACGGGGAAATTAGTTATTTAAGGGATTTAACTATGTAATTAAAACCATGTTTTTAAAATTTACCAACAAGTCCATCCGTTATCTTGGTAAATTCACGTTTGTAAAAACTCATTTAACGTCGTTACCGAAAAATAGCTCTGTTGCCAGTATCTTTGTTCAACGTTTACTCATTCGTCTTTTTCTCGGGGAGAACCCAATATTTGGGAGGATCAAATACCTTCGAACCTCTGACTTGGTAATTCCGCAAAACCTCGAGTTCGCCGCAACTGTTTACGAGAAGCACTAAGCCTTATTCTATCACATAACTCGCCTTACACCGAAAAAGATTGTTTCCACAAATAAGAACGCCATTTCCTGCCTCTGCGCTCTACCTTTCTGCTCGAACGAGCTCCTCCTTCTGAGCTTGAACGAAAAGAAAGCATTCGAGCTCCCTGCATTCATGAATACATCTACATGAATATTCAGGTCCAGGAAGTACGTTCACATTCAGCCATGATTCAATGAATGGGGGAAGTAGAAGCCCACTCTGACAGAGGGTGGCGCACAAACCCAAAAGTTTATCAACTTTTCACAACAACACACAAAAAACGTCTTGTCGAAATGAACAATTGTTTTAATCATTCGAAATCAATCCAATCAACACACAATCCATTACAACACACAAGAAACTTCTTGTCGATAAGAACAATTGTTTTAATCTCTTAGTGCGCTCCGGATGTTCTTCCTTATGGTCTCATGAATCTGCGTGCACTGTACATTTGGAATTAGATGGGTGCCCCCACATCACCTATCCGCGCATTTTTGGAATTTTAAATCAGTGACGATCTGCCATCTTTTCGAATGCAATTCCTCCCTCGGTGCGCGGCCCGGACCGACCAAAGGAGTTGCGTGAATAGAATTAGAATGAAAAAGAAAAATCTTTCGTATTTTTCGCCGAGAACACATGCATGCGTTTTTATTCAGGCCAAGCCGTGGGTCAGCTACGTGCTCAGCTGGCAAGCTTCAAGTCGCTGGGTAAAGCATTTTTTTATATGAGTGCACGAGTACAGGAATTGTGGGATACGTTTATTCGTCTTTGAAAAATGCAATTATGTGAAATTGAAGCCGAAGAAACGGCTAGTTTGCTGTGGTCAAATTGGAATAAATATATATAAATTCACATGCATAAACTTGTTAATGCATTTGAATTGCTATTCTAGTTTATTAATCACAACTGATGAAACCTTTTCTCAATTGTCGCCTGCTAGATAATACTCTGTCGTTTACAAATAAGGTGGAAACAACAAAATGGCGATCGTGGTCAGTGATTGATGATTAGATTTTTGGCTGAAAGATGACTTGGTCATGCAATAACCAACCCCTGTCGTAAATCAAGAAGGTATCAAGATTTATAAATAAAATTACTAATTCTGCTGCATAGTTTTAAAGTATCCTGAACTCTGTGTGTTTTTTAGTTTTCTTGCTATCGATTCACAAAAAGTTAGTTATTTAAGGGTTAACATATACAGTATGTCCCACAAAAACCCGAACCGAGTATTTATTTTCCCTCAGCATAAGCATTTAATTTCAATCAAAATTATGATGGTATTACTGAGACGGGTATTCTTATCATGGTATTACTGATACCGAAAAATAAATACTCAGTTCGGGTTTTTGTAGGACATCCTGTATATGGTTTTTGGGGCTCTAACAATCGAGCTCTCATCAGTGGTAGCTATAAGAACTCGGTGAGCGTATCTGTGATATGTGTTTCTCCACCGTAATAAAAATACTTGAACTACGGACACTTTTAAGCTCGATTTTTTCAGTTGGTGTGCTCGGTGTGCATCATGATGGATTTTAATTCAAGAAAATTAGATGAGGTAGTGATGCCTGTATCATAGATGCTCGCTTTCGTGGTTGAAGAAATCAAAATATATTTCAGAAGTATAGTATTATTAACCTAATTCAATGAATTTCTTCTTATATCAAACGTTTCGAAATATTTTCACGAATCAATGAAACTGTCCGTTAATGGACAAATACTTTGGAAATAAAAAAAGTAGTCATCACGTATTATCCAGTTCACAATGTGGGAGTTCGCCATGTTGTTAGGCCAAAAGCGGTGCCAGATTTGGGGCTAGCAGCGTTGTCAGATACAAGATGAGCGCTGCTATAGGTTCATTGCTATGACATCAGCATTGCCACACGTTCGACGAAAAATGACTGATTTGACTCTACCTTGTTTCTTCTACCGTGGTAGGTAAGGACTGGCGCACCAAGCAGGCAACCAAGTGAACACAATCATGTATGGCAATTGCCGTATCTGGTTTCAAAAGGTCGACTTTCAAGTCGACTGGAAACCGACGATTTTGGCCATTTCGTAACCCTGGAAGCCCGCCATCCAGCTCGCGTTTATTGGAAGCGAGCACGTTCCGATGCCAGGTTCGGGCAAAAGAAACACAAAGAACGCATGAGAAAGCATTGCTCATCACACGGGCAGGCCCGATCAATAACGCGATCTTTCAGCCCAGACCAGTTTTCCATACACGAGAACTTTATTGCGCCACAGAACACGAGCAGCAAACGAGCTCAACGTCCGGTCTCGCTTGGCATGGATCGCTCTGCTCAGCGTGGAAAATTTCGCTCAGCATGGATCATTTCGCTCATGATAGATCACTTCTTTCGGTTTACATCACTTCGCTCAGCATGGATCCCTTCTTTCGGCTTACATCACTTCACTCGGTATGGATCCCTTCAATTATTTCGCTCATCACACTTCGCTCATCACACTTCGCTCATCACACCACTCATCACACTTCGCTCATCACACTTCGCTCATCACACTTCGCTCATCACACTTCGCTCATCACACTTCGCTCATCACATCACTCATCACACTTCGCTCATCACATCACTCATCACACTTCACTCATCACATCACTCATCACACTTCGCTCATCACATCACTCATCACACTTCGCTCATCACATCACTCATCACACTTCGCTCATCACATCACTCATCACACTTCGCTCATCACATCACTCATCACACTTCGCTCATCACATAACTCATCACACTTCGCTCATCACATCACTCATCATACTTCGCTCATCATACCACTCATCACCTTGCTCGCTCACGGATCATTCCGCTCATCACACCCACAAGTCTGTGCGCCTGGTCATCACACCTACACCACAGGTCACCACACCTACACCACAGCAGGGAATGGAGTCGCATGCGTCTCCGTCATGCTGTTGGCCAGGTCCTATCAACCTGTGGAATTAGAGAAAGTGCTTAGTGATTAGTCACTTCCACTACCGGATAAAGCGATTAGTCTGAAAATAGTTCTTAGGACCAGGTAAAATAAAAATAAAGTGTTGTGTGATGCAGCCAAAATTGGAGTTTGGAATTGGATAGAAAATTTTGATTAAGACTGTGTGTACGAGTGAGATCGATTGTGTGTTGATGTAAATTTATGGTAGAAAGTGAGCTATCGCTTTGATGTATAGCACTCAGCCCCGGCACGTAGAAATAAACCTGATATATACAGTATGTCCCACAAAAACCCGAACCGCGAGTATTTATTTCCCTGTGTCAGTGATACCATCGTAAGAATACCATAAACGTTTAATTTTAATTTAAGCAAAATGATCCTTCAAAATTAACCTTTAGAAAAGGTATTACTGGTTATGAGGGTATTACTGATACGGAAAAATAAATACTCGGTTTGGGTTTTTGTGGGACACACTGTACAGTACATCTATACTATATTAAGAGCCGCGTCCGTCCGCCACACCCACCAGCCTAAAGTGGGTGATGAGAGTATCATTGATACAAGCTTCATCAACTCCACAATTATTTTTGGTGGATTAATCCGTGAGATTTGGAGTCGGAATGAATATCACGTGTATTGGTAGGAAATAAGAGCGTGTGTCACGTGATTTATCAAATATTATTATACATTTTTTAAAGAGTCGTGTGCACTCGCACCAATAATTTTGCAGTAACGTGTAATCTTGCCTGTGAGAATAATAGCGCTACCACAGAGAAGGTGCGGAGGACCATGCTGATGGTTAGAAAGGCCTCCCTTCTTTGTTGAAATGGAGTAGGTTTCTTTTTCATCACTGTCTTTTTATTTTGTCAGTTCACTGCGGTCATTTTTCACCCCTTATTGGGTCTGTCTTTAGCTCGTATTTTATTATATGAACTTTTTCCAATTTTAATTTTCTCCTCTTAGGGTGTGGAAACGCACCATATTCTTAGATACCTCATTCCCTCAATTCTATCCTAATTGCTGTCTTCTTCCTTATTATCTTGGGAACTCCTTTGATGTGATTAGGGAAGCTTTAACTAACTTTGCTTCAGTAATCTCATCTAGAACATCGATTACCACCACCTGATATACGCAAAACTAATGAACAGAAATATTCCAATGAGATACAACGCTCCAGGTTTGTTTTCATTGAAATACGATGGTTTTATTCTTGAAATACTTACGATGGAATTTCTTCGTGGAGTTACTGTTGCAGCGTGCTCATTAACTCACAAACTAAAATCCTTCGATTTCCCAATTTTTACATTTAATTTTCTTTATCACAGTTAAAAAAAGTTGAAACTAGCAACTATCGCGTGACTGTCCTTTCTGAAAAATTCTAGGGCAGGCGAAGGAACTGTTGTCAAAGCAATTGTTTTCAAAATGATGGAACAAATTCAGATAGATTTTGTCACCTGTACGGAACTGTGGGAATATCGGGAACCAAACAGTGGTTTCCACTTGGAATTTCGTGCGCTGTCAAATTTCAGTTCAATCCTACGCAGGAAAGAAAAGCTATGAATGGTAAAAACTTACTGTTGCATATTTTCGTCACTCTTTCACTCCATGGTGATATTGTTGCCTTAGTTTGATTAACACAACCTCATCTTAACACTTTGACTGCAAGTGCACGTAGGGAATTTTCAAAACGCTGCTTATCGACCAGTGGTCAAAAATTCAATATTCAAATATACTTAATGAAAATCCGATGAAGGCATGATCCAGTTAATGGTTGTTATTTTTGACATTGCCTTCTAAAATTTACTTTAAATTTGAGTTGAATGTTAAACTTCAGTTTTACCAGCAGCAGTGTAAGTGTTCAGAGCCCTTCATACTGTGCCCAGCTGTTGAACATTCAAACCCATGCATTCAGCACGTAAACAGCAGTCCAGGTGTGCTGCGAGGCGAACGACTTTGTTCCTCAGCAAACTTAAAATATGTCTGCCTGGCCTACGGCAATCACTTTGTGGTAGGCCTTGTGTAAGAAGAATTTAAGGTCTAGTATCTAAGGCAACTCTAACCCTTTATTTTCTGTGTGTAGGGGAGACATCCGTGAGGAAAACACAATATATTAACTTGCACCAAGGGGGAAGGACATCAGTTTGCCCGACAGACGGAAAATACTCCAGACAGCTCAAAATTCGACCAACACACTCAGGACAACAGTTGGTGGAATTGATCGAATTGACTCAGGACAGGACAGGATCACTCTGGCGCAATATATCACAGGGCTCACTAAATTTAATGAGTATACTATGCAGAGTGTCTCCAAAAAATATGTTCCTACTCTGCCTGATGATAACTAGTGTATTTTTTATTTTCGTTTCAGGTGCATCGAAGTCTTCGTTTGTCACATTCAGTGTTCTTAAATTCAATGTTCTTTTATGTCATTGAACTCAATAGATTCGTACCCATATCAATAAACACCTGCATCAACACAAAACACTTGACTACTGGGTAGTTAAAGAGTGTGTCAATTATTTAGCGACACCCTACAGCACTGAATGGCTAATGTTCTGTCATTTTATTGAATTTATCGGATATGTACCTATATCAATAAACACCTGGATCAAAACAAAACACTTGAAGACTGGGTAGTCAAAGATTGTGTACACTTTTTCCCGACACCCTACAGCACTGAATGGCGAAAACCTCAACATCCGATCCGATCTCAGCATCATCCGATCTCAGAATCCGAGCAGGGGAGAAAAGCGTGCTGCAGTCTAGCTGCGTCTCACCCAACTCTGCCGTCAGTAGATCACGGTGAGAACAATACACTTCAAGTCTGGTGATGCCGCACTCTCCTTCGGACTCGGGAATAGTCAAAGTTCGGGACGATGGTCGAGCGAATGTGCCGATAATGCTCACCTTGTTCATTAATTCGCGCGCGCCGGAGCTTCCCGACCTGATGTCTTGCTTCGAGATTCGCACGTGGAATGCTTCTGTATTCTTTACTGTGAATTCAGAAAAATGGCGAAACGGCTAGGTAAAAACTGGTGGCAATTTTGAAAGATTCCTCTCAGTGGCTTCACTAGTTTCCGTGAAATTATTACATAGAATTGTGCGTCTTAATGATACAAAGGAATTATTAGTGTCTGATTACACTTTCTTCGCTGCTTCGATGTCTCTATAATATTTAGATTGTCATAGATCTCTGATAATTAACGTGGGTTCCTTTTTCCTAGCTAGCTCATCATTCTCTCCAAATATTGTACATGAGATTTGAAAGCAAGTTGAAAATCTAGAAACAGGTAAATTTTTCGAGTCACAGGACGTCAATTTTACGGTAGATTGTCGTACTCACTTAGAACTCGCGGTTATATTTTAGTCCTTTAAATTACGTTCGATTATTTTGGACGCTCACCGCTACACTCCAAGGCCGCACTCTATCACCAGATATTTGCATTTTGGTCCTTCGCTTTCGAGTGTAGCAAAAATAGAAATTTTCTTCATCACAAGCTATAAGCAACATCATAGAGGCTGTCAGAGGGCTCTTCTTTGTGACGCAGTAATCAACGCGACCGAAAAAATCGCCCAGAAAAAAATTCAGTGTTTCCGTAAATAGGTTGAACTGCAACTTAAACTGAAGAAAAATACTCCTAAACACTTGCCCACAGATCAATGTTCTTGTGCGTACATAAGCGCAGCTTCGTCGACTATATTTTTCAGAACTTGTTCCATCGATCTTTTTTGCACACGTACCTACCGTTTGACCCAGTGGCTTAAATGTTTGCCGGTTATTATAGAAAATATAAGTTTTTCTCATCCAAATATTTTTTGTTGTTGTAAATTTGGTATTTTTCTACAATTCTGCTACTGCTTTATGATGAACCGATTATAATGCCATTAAAATCCACCAAAGTACCTCTCAAAAAAAAAACAGAAAGATTAATTAACGAAGTCCTATGGCTCAATCGAACGTGAAACTCCTGTATGGAATAAACAACTGAGGAAGAAATTTCCCAGAATAGAGATATTCTCTGCTCTACGAACTTTGTGAACGTATAATCAGACAATGAAAAACTTATCGACAAAGTGGCTTTCACTCGATTATCAGTTGCCTTCACACTACTTAATGGTAGAAACCATAATGGTAAAACCATAATTCACACTAGTGGTAGAAACCATAATTCACACTAATGGTAGAAACCATAATGGTAGAACCATAATTCACACTAATGCTAGAAACTATAATTATTCACACTAATGGTAGAAACCATAATTCACATTAATCGTAGAAACCATATTATTCTAATCCTTCCAAATTACCACAAAATTGCAGATATTCTCTCGATTTTATCACTTTGAGACTTTGTGCTCTCCAAACTTTTACATAAATACTTCACCCGATTTTGTTCATGGATGAGTGAACTGTAGAATATGTTGCCTACATGGTGCCTAGTTCAACTGATCAAGCATCGCAACGATCATATTCCCTCTGTTTTACATGGAAGAGGCCTATCTGCTTCCCGACGACGTTCCATCCAACACACAGTTCCGATTTTTGCCCTGATCTTACTTCTTAATTCAAGCGACGCACCGTGTACTCGGAGCTGCCCTTCGCCCTATACATCTCTTTCAGAAAAACGAAGTTTTAAACCTGTGCATAATCTGCTGAGAATTTGTCGCCCTGGGAGCAGGGAAGAGCCGTGCCTGTGATTTATAACCCACCATTGAAATGCAGCGCCTTAGTTGCAATGCAAATAAGCGCGAGACTTATCCTGCTGTCGCGTTTTGTCGCCGGAGTCACTCGCATCTTTTTAGGAAGGAGCCTGAGATTTTACACGAGGGTTTCTTTCGACAATGAACGTTTTAGAATAATTGCAATGTCATTTTAAACAGTTGTATTTTATTGTGTGTCAATGATTATTGGATCGTTAAATAATGGTTATGAGAGCGTTAATTAAGAATTCTGTAATTTTGGAGAACGTTCGCTGCTTCAATCTTAAGCGCTCTTTGAAACGTAAGATCTAGTTTCCAAGCAAGAGAACTGAAGAGCCTCACTTTCCGTGAACAATTTGGATCAGCTACTTTAGTTACAAGAGGAAACGGGGGAGTGTACACTTTTTGTTGTACTTTGGTTTTTAATAAGCGAAATTAGAAAGGCATTGCCAACATATCATGCTCTGACTGACCATTGAGACGAGTACGTTCTGTATGGGGTAGTATTTGGAGATGAAGCATCTTAGCATATCGATGCTAGTTTACAGAAACCCCTCTGTAAAACTCTAAACTCCTTTCTATGCGGCAGACGTTGGTGATTTTCACTGAGTATCTAATCTTACAAGTATTTTGAGACTCACTTAATAGGAAAATTTCTGCATTCCCCGTTTGAAATAGGAAACTTGCAGCATTTCGGCGTACGAGTGAAACTAATGTTCAGGAGATGCAAGGCAAGGCTGAAATAACGAAACCTGAGCTACTGGTTCAAAGGACTTGGAAGAATTTATCTTGGAAAACTAAAGAAACTGTAACATTGAACTTTTCCAAGATAATATTATGCGTGTTAATATTAATGTCAAAATCGATTGTGTTAATTATTCATGAGAGGAAAAATGACCAATTACCGCCGTAATTTCCAGAAAAGGTGAAAAAATTATGAAATTTTTCTCATGAGGAGGAATACAGTACTCGAATAAAGCCCGGCAGATGAACTGACGCATCTCTGGTTTCCATCAGGTAATAGGTTTAGGTTGGTTAGCTTTGTCTATCTACCCTACACCATGGGAACTTTCGTCTCCTGGATCGATACTGCTACGTTACCTCAAATATTCATAGATAGGTTTGACACTTTTATTTCCCTGGCCACTTTGCTTCTGCAAATTTTCAAAATTTCTTCTCCATCTTTTATTTGCATTTTTTTCTTTTTCATTCCTAATTTGCTATTTGTAAGTGCAGTGTATCCTGCTTGAAAAGACACCTTGTGCATAGATTCCCCGTTTTTTACAGTCCCTATTAAAAGGTCCCTTCTCTTGCCTCTTTTGAAATCTACCTATGTAGTGACTAAGGAGTCTGTGTTATAATATGTCAACTAACTTATATTAAATAGTATGCACCTCTGGTTTTAATAAGTTCATCAACAGTTCACCATCATTTTATCGTCATCATCAGATAAAGTTTTGACAACAAATCACTGGTCTAAATTTTGCCATCATGTAACTCCGAGACTCCGTATCAAGAAACCAATTTTCAAATTTTTTGTCATCTCATTTCTTCGGTCACGTGTGTTTGATGGTTCAAGGTATAAAACAGACTTTGAGGTCGGTTGTCTCTCGAACACGGTAAAAAATGTGCGTGGACAATTTTCCATTGATGAGTAAATCGAAATTAACTGGAATCCCTGGCTGTATTCTCTAATGATTTCTATTTCACAATACTGCTTGTAAATAATTTCCCTTTAAAAAGTATTTATAGTCTACTTACCAGCAAAGCATCAGTAATTTTAAAAGAACTCTCTCTGAGCAGGCACTTTAGAACAGACACTGGTTTCCCTGCAAAGCCATTGCTCATGGAGCTGCAGGTGGACGTATGCCTGTACACAGTATACCTGTACATGGTACACCTGTACATACCTGTAAATAGTATACCTGTACATAGAACAAGGCTGCATTAGGAGGGTTAGACTGCCCAATTAACACCTTAACTGCAACGTGCACAAACGATGGCCACGGAGGGGATAATTATGATGCTACTGAGTGACCAGTAAGTCACAAACTCAATTGTCATGAATGCGTAATAAAAATTAAATCATAGCTTGATCCAGTTAATGACTGCTGTTTTTAAAAATTACTTACTACAATTGACTTTAAATTTGAGTTGAATATTGAACTTCAGTTTGACCAATTGCGGTCAAAGTGACAACAACATTTCGGACGCCCACGTGGGGATGCGAACAGAGTATTTACCAAGTCACTAACTATATATCAGGCCTTCTTACAGAAGACGTCGAGGGAGTCTCTTTAGTTTTGCTTGATCTTCCTTCTCTGCCACTTTAGTTCTCGTAGAAGGGGCTGTTGAAGTGAAAACCTCGCCCTTCGCGTCAGTGACTCGAATGCTACTCATTTTTGTTCTATTTTTGAATGCTTCTTATATTCCTTCTATTCTGAACACATTTTTCTCACATTTCAACAGCGAAATTTTGCTCTTCAGACTTTTATTGAGTGTCGACGATGGAAAAACATAAAATCGATTTTAGAACAATTTGAAGAATTCATAACTCATATTACCAAAGCTAAACGCAGGAGTGCGCTCATTCAATGTATAAGAAGGCATGAGGCGTATTCAATTCTTCGTGAAATAAACATTCATCTCAATTAATCTCATCAGTTTTTGATGCTGAGCGTAACTTAGATCCCTGAACCACTTGGCAACAGGATTCGAGCTATAAAAATAAATCCTGGTTTCGAGCAAACACCAAGTCTTTCCCACCTTGTGGCCGAACAAAAAGGAAGGCTTTTAGCTCGGGGCATGAGAGCGCCCGGCCATGTCAAGTTTTTGCCTTGAAATAACTCGATTCTTACGCGCCGCCTGCTGCTCCGGCTAATGCTATCAATTATGCAGCCTCCAGCAACCCTAAATGCAGCAGTTCCGATGCGTACGGACGCGTGGAGAACGCGTTATTTGGGAGACTGAAGCTGCGGCTGGTTTCAGTGCAGCGTTGATTAACTCGCTTCGTGCTAAGCTGCTCCTGCTAATTGTCCTGCTACAGTCTATGCTCCAGGTACAGTCTGTGCCCAGCTGCACCTTTGCACTGATGACCGGATAGCACGTTATTTTTCAGTGCTTTGGGGGTTAAATTCTAAGTTTAGCTAGCTTCTTCTAATTTATCGGTTTGCTTGCAAGTTATTTATTGATGACGTGATCGATGTTTCACTGGGCAAGAAGAATGAGGGCTCTAAAACATTTAAATCTCAATTTTACCCTTCCCGAAGCAATGCTCAAGCAGTAGCTTCTAAACAATTTTCTAGTTAGTCATGTTTCTGTTCTCAGTCAATCATCTTAAAAGTTTCGAGCCGTGATGTGCATGAAAAACTGCGATTGGCATTTGCAAAAGGTGAACCGTCCTTACCGACTGGAGTTTCATGAAATGCCCGGGCTGTGTTTCCAGGCCTCGGAACTACCGATTACCAGCCAGCTCCTGGATCGCACGTGGAATCTGGGCCTGGAAACGACGGCCTGGAACTCGAGGCATTCGCAGCGTTGGTCCACACAGCCCGTGGCATGCGCGCTGCGGCATTCCTGGCGACCTTTGAGTCCAGTCAGCCAAAACCTTTGAAATTCCAGCACGGTGCAGTCCGAGTCAGAATCAAGATCATTTTACAGCGTCTGGAGTACGGACTTAAACTCAAAGTAGAGAGCGGCAGTTTGGGTTTTGGTTTGCGAATTGAGTCCTTGCGTGAAGACCAATTTCGAGCCTCAAATCACTTGGAGCCGAGCTTTGAAAGTGTGAGTGGACACTTGCTTCGGGGTGCAAGATTCAATCATAGAAGCTACATCGATACTTATTGGATGCCCAGAGTCACAGACATTGCTATGTTTAGACGTATTATTGCCTGGCTTGTAGGGGAACGTTTCTACTGATAAAATTGTACTTCTCTTCATCCTCTTCTTCCTCCTAACGTTAAGAACCTGATAAATCCCTGGAATTGTTGTGTGATTGATTGTAAAAACACAACGTCTATCTAGAAGCTTTTTTTTTTGTTCTAATTTTGATCTAGACTCTGTTCAACATCGGTAAATAAGACCCAGTATATAATTGCTAATTAGACCATTTCTTGGAAACTTTATTTTCGAGATAAAACGACCGTAAGACCCAATTTTTCGACTCAGGAATTGGACGTCAATATTTAAAATAGCAATAAAATAAAGTAACTTACTCTGTTATTTCAGAGTTGGCGAGTTGCGACGGTTGGTTCAGTTGCAGTGGCTCAGTTCGCTGAGGCCCAAACACTGAATTAGTTACAGCGTTGTCTAACTTTGCCTGGGACACCACGCTTCGGGTGACTCAATTTAAAAGCGAATTCTGTTCAAATATTAGTAAATTGAAACCATACTAATATAGAATACTTTATTGAACTCCATTAAGCTTATGAAATAATTTCAGTTGCACAGTAAGGACAGGTGTTTTTCGATCCCTCGAACTTTTCTAACATCAAGAGTCATGTTTATTAATTAACCGGGGGATTTTCATTTTTTGATCAGCAGGGGAAAACTACTCAGTAACTTAGCTGCGATTTTCTAATTGAAAGGGTTGAGTAAATATTGTTTGTTTTCTGCATCCCTTATCGTTACCGACGTGCAACGACACTTTTAACGTCTACCCATGCATAATTTCACCCTAGAGGGGCATAACTTTGTACTTATGGAAATTAACGCCCCCAGTAGGAAAATGTGAGGTCCCGAGCCAAAGGCGAAGAAAGCCTTTCTTTTGTTGAAACGAAACTGGTTGTTTTGTAATGTTTTGAACTCTATTTTTTGTCTCATGCAGGTCCTTTCATTTAGCGTCTAAAACTTTCTTCATCAATTTTTATTGTGGTTCATAAACTTCTGTTAAATTTGCTGTTCCAATGTGCCGTCTGCGGGGGCACACCTGTTGCTTAGATTTTTCGACCTTTTAATTTCAAACTTAATGATGCGTTCTTAATTATTTGTTCTTAGGCACATCTTTGTTGTGGTAAGTGCGGGTTAAATTATTTAACGTTTAAACTAATTATTGAATTGAAGTTAAAATTAATTATTGAATCTCTACGCAAAATCGTACTTTTTAGTTTTTAAACTGGCTCTAAATTCATGATCAGGAGTATAGTTGATATGATGCGATTTTGGTCTCATTTACCTCCTGAAATTTTCTAATCTCGCTCTTCTAACAGCTCGATCATCAACCCAAAGAACTGTAGAATTTTTACGTTTTACAGAGATTATTTATGTTGCGCTACTAATTGGGAATGAAGACCGGTTACGAACGTACTTTTTACCAACGACAGAACTAACTTCGAGATCAGTCTCACTGCGATAGCATCAGCAGCAGCATCGATATTGGTTGTTGTGCGGATTATACGTCTAGTATTTGTACGATAGAAGACCTGATTCCAATTTTTTTGCGATGCAGCTTGCGTGGAAAGACACCAATTTTAGATTCAGGAATCAGGCGCAGGCTCTGATCAATTCCATCAGATTATCTGTATTTGACATTTACTTTCACTCTGAGATCCGATTGCTATCAATTTATGCCCAGTCGTTTCAGCGGAGAATTTTACCCTAAAGTCGAGATGATCTGAACCTCCTTATTCAATGACTTCATATTCGTGTGGTTGAGGTTAGGCGCGTCTTTCATGCGGGAAAAATATTCAAATTATGTTGTTAGAATGCGCAAGTTTTTTCCAAAGCTAACACTGCGAGAAGATGCCTCCGGAGCTCCCAGAGCAGCTCATTACACTTCTTACGCTCTCGAGTGGAACGCCGCGGCAGCCATGAGGGCGGCGTGTTGTACACTGGCACTTGATAATGCTGAAGGAAAATTATTCAGAGACTTCTAGTGCCATTTGTGGCTTATTCTAACGATGTAAATGTATGAGCAAGTGAATAGATAGGGTCAAAATTGTGAAGATGCTTGCGACAATATCTGGTTATGGAATTTTAGAATTCATGTGAGTTGCTCAAAGTAGAAATGGATTTGTTAGTTTTGATACCGATTATGTCAGCATTTATTTGAAATTTTGGGCAAGCAATTGCTGGAAGAAACGAATAACATCAAAGGTGCGTACGTCCTACGTTTGAAAAGACCAAGTCTTCTTTTATGAAAATGTTGCACTGGAGATTTACACGGCATTCGCTTGACTGTTCTGCGGGGCTGCCAAGAAAGCAAAAAGTTACTTTGGCATTCTGAATGCACCGTGGAAAATTACGTTGCTGCACTTTGTGTAGAAAATTAGAATGCTTAATTAAAGAAATGTTGGTATTCAGTATTATTTTAATGAACCAAAGTTGGTGTTCATTTTTCCACGATAACTGCGAAAGGGATTTATTTACAGTTATCTACTTATTAAAGGAGAAGATATGAAGCTCAAAACGAAGGTAGAACAAAAGTAGCGCTAGCGAGAAGCCGGTGTTGACATCAACATAAATGGGTGGCCAAAGTCATCAGTAAATTGAATTCAGTGGAACATAACTTTAAAATTTCCCGACTTGGCGTTGCTTGTACTTCTGAAGAGTCTCGTGGCGACAGGGACTGTCTGAAGCGCATGTCTTGAGCTGTGAAAATTAACAAGAAAGTTAGAGAAACTTCTCCGAAAATTAAATCTAGGAAGTCTCATTCACAAGACCCTCTCACGACAGCGAGACGAGTTTATCTCCAATTTTAGAAATAAACTAGCTTGGTTTCATGGCCGCTTGTCGAGGATCTCCAGGAATATGAGGCTTTCTCTACAAATGAGTCTTCAATTTCACTAGAATACTATGGATGTTGCTCGACTGAAATATTGTCGATTTTCTTAGAATTCGTCATTAGCTTGATAACCTCCCCTCAGGAGGATACAACTATTGTGTTTATGGGAACTAGCGCTCCCAGGGGGACTATATGAGGGCCCGAGCTAATGGTTAGGTAGGCTTTCTTTTCGTTAAAATAGAATAGATTTTTGTTTTGTTACGGACCATCTTTTTTTCGGATCACTGCTGTCTTGTTTTCAGCACATACTACTTTCTTCTAAGGCCTTTTCTTGTTTCATAATCTTCTTTCTTAGCTTACTGTTTCTATGCACCTTGTGCATAGATTCCGCGTTCACTGAACTCCAGACTATATAGTGCCTTCATCCTTCCTCTCTTGGAACACTTTTTTCGTATTAAAGAGAGGCTAAAACTTTCTTACATAGAAATAATAATTGCTTGATAATCTAGTCATCAGGGATCACAAAAAGTTATTCTTCTCAAACCTCTGTGTCACATGAAGCCTTCAGTGTCATAACCCCTTGGTCTAGATATATCAATAACTTGTGCAAGATTTCTTTCCGCTATTCAGCAAAAATACTTCAAATAATTCGCAGTTTTTCCAGCGTTATTTCAGAGTTCACTCATTTCTGTTTCTACTTAGCTTCTATTTCATCGGTTCTCGTTGGGATGGAGTGGTTCTGAGACAAGTGGTGATGATCATATTACTAGGAATTTAACATTACTTTTTACTTTAATTTTTGTTTTCGTTCCACGGAGACAACTTGTAAAACTCTCAAGTATTGTTCAAGTGATGCAATCATCTCATATCATGATTGGCGGAGTGGGGAGCCAGAGTGGAGGCGAGCC
>JACJUY010005210.1:10722-28542 GCA_014220935.1 Platorchestia sp. MABIK
AAAATCCAATGTATCGACGTTTCATGTTTGTACTTTATTGGAAATAAATGTTTTTTCTTTTCTTTCTTTCCTTTCTCTGCAGCGAGCGTCAAACATTAAAAATTCGAAATAAAACACGCGCTGAACGGTCTTCCGTAACTTAAAATAACCCCGCCATAACATGAAATAGAAGCACATCGCAAAGTGAGTCCTATAAAGCAAGGTGTTATGAAGTTTTACAACAGTTTGAAAAGAGAATAACCGAGCAACGAGCGGCGTGGGCTTTCATTACAAATGCGGCGTAGCACAATCTGGTGCCCTAAAGTCTCTCTGAAGTATGCGGTCATAAGACCTGACTTACGGCTACTATAATAGCTGCACTCCAGCGCTGCAAACACAAAACAAATGTTTCTAAATCCCATGCAATGTGTGGTGAAAACAGCCAAGCAAACGTAAGTTACGCATGTGTTAACTTTCGTCAGAACTTTAATCCCATCCGTGAAAAAACCGAATTTAAATCATGATGAACATTTAGTACTTAATTTATAGTGACATTTTCAATAAAAAAATATTGGAGTTCATAGCCTTCCAATATCAAATAAACTTCGATAAGAAATCACGACTAAAAATTAAGGAAAACTCGTTTCTTGAAAGACGGTCACTAATGAATTTGTGATGCTGTTGACGTTAAGCTCAGGAAGCAATCTGCGCGTTGAGAAGCAATCTTCACGTAAAAAGAAAGGTAATATTGACGTAAATGAAAAGCAGTCTTGACGTTAGACGAAGGCGGTATTGACATTAGAGAAACGAAGTCCTGACGTTAAAGAAATACAGATCAAGTGGCTGGGTCATGGGAATAAGCGGAGGCTAGGCTGAAATACAGGGAACGACTCGTACATCAGCCTGCAGCTACACCTGAAGGGTATGCGAGGGTAAAGTTACGGCAAAGTTTCTTTCTTATCATTAATGGAAACTTCGATGACGAAAATGGCTGCTGCGTTGCTATTTTATCTCAACGATGCTTGATTTCCGACGTGAGCTGAAGCAAACAATTCTTAGTAGTCGTTAATTCGCTCGAATACAGTGCGTAAATTTGCCTGACATAATTGCAAGTGGCACCCTTAACTCAAAAAATATATAGAAATGGTAAACATTAATCGGAGTATCTGCTAGTCGACAGCAGGAGTTCGTCACCGTAAGTTCCGACACTAAACAATCCCAAAAAAAATTATTTTGTGTGGTTGTCTCCCTCAAATATAATTTCTTTGCCCTCCCTCATATTGTATGCTCAAGTTTTTTGAAGATATACTCTACTTAAGCCCGTGGCACTATCGATAGTCATCTACAAAATTGTATGGGAACCACTGGTCGGAAACTTTAGAGGACCGGGAAATCACAAACGATCACTTTGAATGGTACAATACTAGGGTGGCAAATTCCAATTCACAACCCATAGCAATGCAGTTGTGTCAGAAAGTAAAGAGTAAACGTCGATTTAAGACCAACAAGAATTTATGCGCAGATTAGATTAGTTGTTAGTTCAAGCCTCCCTAACCGCAACAAAGGCGTTCCAAAGAGAGGCAAGAGGAAAGCCCCATTTAGTATGAACTTGAGGAAACGCAGATCTACGCACAAGGTACATAGATATATATTAAGTTGATAAAGAATTTTATAAAACAAGATAAAAGATGAAAAACAAAGTAGTTAGCGCTGAAAAACAGAACAGAGAATCGAAAAGATGGTCCATAGCAAAACAGAAAACCCTTTTTTATTTCAACACAAAGAAGGCCTACTTAACACCAGCTTGGTATCTCACATTTTCCCCCCTAGGAGTGTTAATTCTCAGAGATACAATAGTTATTTCCCCCTAAGGAGGAATTCAAAAGCAAACATCAATTCAAGAGCAAGCGTCAACTTAGAAGAAAACATCAATTCAAGAGCAAGCGTCAACTTAAAAGCAAACATCANGGGTATAATGTTTCCCTCAATGGCTTGAAAATTTGCTAACTGAAAATGAAATTTATAAGTTTACAAAAGAGTACAAACTCGTAAAAATAGGCGAAAGAAATTTCAGTAATATTTTGAGTTTTAATTTACAGTATCTCGGAACTACAGCTCAAATCTCTTATCAAAATACTCGCAGTTTTAATACTTAATAGTAAATTCAGTTAATGTTTAGTTAGTATACTACATGTAAGTCGCAAAAGAAAAGTCGCGTTCAAAAGTATTCAACAGAAAAAGTATGAGGGACCGCAAAATATAAAATAAAATCAGATACAACCTACATTATTATTAGAATAAGTTTGTTTTAATCTTCGAGTCAGCAGCGATAGAAAGTTTTGGGACGAGTAAAATTGCTGCTTTTCTTTTTTATTTCCTTTTTTTCATCCACTGAGATCGAGTTGATCACATGCGACGCTCGACGCAAGACAATAAAGTTCAAGTGAAGAAAATTGCGTCATCCGAGCTGGTAACTCCATTGTATCCCGACGTACAATTATAGGCAAGTAAGCTACAGTTTATCTTGTCCCATCTGCCCTGACATTCTCAGCTGCGAGACCAAAAGGAAGCTTCAGGTGTGACGTCAATGTTTTTGACGCAATGACTGCACACAAAATTAAGCTACCCGAACAAAAGCACTCGGGCTAAACACTTTCAATAGCATAATGAAAACATGTTACGTATCGTTCAAAGATTTTAAGGATATAGCAAGATCTACACAAAAAGGTAGACATTAATAGGTTGGTATGTCACCGATACGATATATACAGAAACCTGCATACTCATCATCACGCTGCAACTGGTATCGAGTACTAAATGTTTATATAACAAGTTATGGGGATTAATAACTGATTACAGGCAGTTTTTCAATACAATTTATTATTAGGTCACTGCAGATAATTTAGCAATCGTTTGAGGTACACCTGTAGCAATTGTAATTAAGTTCATAATACAGAAACATCTCTTTATGAAATTGATTTAACGCGATTAAAACATAGAACATTGAAAATTTGTTTTAATGATTCCATCACGACAATTTTCCAGAACAGAGGTATCATTAATATCAAGTAGAAGTTCACAATTTTAAAAGCAAATATTATCGCAAGTATTTTTATGAGATGAAGGAGAGAAACTAGTAAAATCACGATCACTAACATTCTGCTCGATTTAACAGAACACGTTACGTCCAATTCCTTCCGGATCAACTGCACACACAATAATTTTACGTTTGACAACCATAAACGTAGCGTCAACAACGCATGAAGCCTCCATAGACATTCCTATTTCAGTGAGAACAAGAAGCATTCACATCACTGAAAATCACTTGCGTAAAATCTCAGTACCTCAAGTGGATCCCTATAGGTGGCCTACATACCTAAGGCGTACACAAAAGCTAGTTGAAATGAACAATCCCATTACACTGCATGCTACAATAGGTGGGGATTCTTACCGGATGTGTGTCACAGACTTGTGATGTGCCGAGTAAACCTTGACCTACCTCTCCCTGGTGGATATGTCATGCAACTCTCAAGGCTCTGGATTTCTCCATTAGGGTGGAACGAATGAAAAAAATACCCCGTGTCCAGCGATGGGTGGTGCCATGGAGTCGCAGTTCACTGAAGTCCTGAGCCAGATTTGAATACAGCTTATGTCGTAGCAGTACAGCTAGCACAGTAAGTTCTTTCAAGTGTTAATTCCCATAGATACAATAGCTGTATCCCTATTTAGGATCCTGCATCCTCCATAAAATTACTTTGATTCATGATGTGCAGCCTCCTGCTCCGTCTCAGTTGCGCACTCGTGCTTTGTTCGCTGGACTTGGTCTACAATATTCGGACTGAAACACGACCCGCTGCAGAGTATAATAAGATTTGTCAGTAAAAAAACGCGAGTGGCCCGCTCTATGGGGCGACTATCCAAGTCTCAAGCGATCATGCATTAATCACAGACTACAAAATCGAAGAACAGGCATTAAAATCCAGCACTTTATACGAAAATATAAACTTCCTAGTTCAGCAAATTAGGCACTATAGCTCTATGTCTCAATAGGGCATGAAGTTTTTCCATTGTCTGTAGAATCTAGCGTTTCAACTTCGACTAAAGCGTCGTACAGAGAGAGCGCTCACAGAGCGACTGAGGAGCTTTATGGAGCACGCAATCTTCATATTTCATCACAAATGAGCGGCGATAAGAATATCTACGGGTGCTCACTTTTAAAGTAGAAGCATAGATCAGTAGCACAACGCGAACGAGTGAAGCAAGCACAAAGTTTACAAGTACAGAGCACAAATAGACACGAAGTTTGAGTAGCAGCAATTTCAGACACACCAGTAACGCATGCGGGTACAGGCGCGCCAAAAAAGTACCGCCTAACGATCAAGTCGACCGTTTAGCAACGACGTACGTGACTGCAAATAAATTACCCCTGATCATGAGTAATGGGCGAGTACGCGGCTCTTTCTCGACCCTCATTCACGAGCATTTGTCGGCGCTTGAGGGCAGAGGCCGGCCTGAAATACAGGAGTTGTGCCGAGCCTCTTGCCTAATGAAACTACACGCTGACTTGTACGAGGATTATGAGACCGGGAGTTTTTAGAGTAATTTCAATTTATCTGTCCTGGAGTGTACGTTTGTACATATGTATTGTTGTTTATATAAATGTTTTTACATACATTCATAAATATATTTATAAATAATCACTGAGCCCTACCCCTGAAAACATATGACATACGTGTATCGATGATCGCCAGTTCATTGTTTTTTTTTTTCGAAAATGAAATTGTGGAAATGTGAAAATTAGATGCAAAACATCGTTAGAAAATAACAATTTCATTCACTTTCTTTAATTAATTCAAATTACGCCTTCTAAAAGATCAAATATTTGTGTGGAAGATTTGCTTCAGGGATCAACAACCGTGTAAGTTAATGAAGATGGTCAGAAACAACCTAAGAAGCATCCAAGCACAACTGAAAAATCTACGCATTCCAGTTCAGCAGCACACAGGCGGTTAACACTTGCAGTAATATTTGTAAACACGCTCCTAAAATCTGACAGACAATGCCCGCTACTTCAATGAGAAAGGAAATAGACAATGATAATGGGTAATGGAAAACAATCTATACCCCCCCCGATAATGGAAAACAATCCCATATTTCTACAGCCACACCAACAATAAACTAAACAAACAAGTGCTGCTTAACCTGTCATAGGTTAGCGTAAGCTAGCGTAACTTACTAACTGGTCGGACCTACAATTATTGATCGCAGTATAGAGGAGTGCCGCATACCTGAGATGCGCACAAGTATAGAATTATCAGTGAACACTCTAGAGACGAGAGTTAGTCAATAAAGAATGGAACGCATGCTTAATGTCTACCACAATTGTTGTTGTCGAGGTGTGCATTGGCATTGAATTTATTTACAAATTCATCAGAAGTGAATGACCAGTAGACCTTCAGTGGAATTGAGTTAATTTTTAATAGGAAAAAAATGCCTCATCACATTTGATCCTAAACTCGAAAATGAAGCATTCAGGATCGATCCATCAGTGAGCTGCATGAAAACTTGATCTGCAAAAACGCCTCTAGAAGAATAAGAGAAATTATTTCAGCACGGGCTGTCATCGCATGAATTCTTCTTAACACAGATATCAACACGTTTCGTGCAATAGGCTAAACTGAAGTTCAATATTCAATTCAAATGTAGAGTCAATTGCAGAAGGTAATTTTGGAAATAAACATTAACTAGATTGTGCCTTCATTTAGCTTTCAATATGAGCAGCATTATGAAAATCCCCTCAGTGACCACCGGTGAGTCCCTTCGCAGGAAACGTGTTAATGTAGTTTATACAATGTAGTTTACATATCAGCTTGGGTGCTTATAAGGTAGTTTATTTGTAGCACATATCTTCATGTGGCTAAAGAACATTGCTGAAAAACATTTTTCAAAACAGAAAATATTAGTAACAGCTTTTATCAGGTTGTTTATTTGTGGTACAGACCTTAACATAGTTGAAATACCTTACAGGAACACATTTTCAATTAGGATATCAGTAAGGATCTCTATGAGGCGGTTCATTTTTGCACACACCTTAACATGGCTTAAGCAACCTACTGAAGGCTATTTTCAGCAAGGAAACTGTCAGTGTAGACCTTAACGTGTATGTTTAGTGTAGACCTTAGCGTAACTTGAGGACATTAATAAAAATCCTTTTCACTAAGGAACGTAAAGCACTTGCAGGCCGAGAAAGAAAGTAACCATCTATTGGCTTATTTTCAATGTAGACCTTAACGGGGCTTGAGGACCTTAGTGGATATCCTTTACACTCAGGAACGTAAAGCACTAGCAGGGCAAGAAAGTAACGAAACATTAACAAGGCTTGAGGACCTTACCAAAAATCCTTTTCACTCAGGAACGTAAAGCACTTGCAGGCCGTCACAGAAAGTGAAAGCCTCTACTGCAACTCTGAAGCGGTGCAGCGCTGTATGGGCGCCCCGCTGTGCTGCGTCCCAGCCTGTCATCCCCAGCGCTCCCAACACGCTCCCCTTCCGCCCTGAGGAAGACGCTCCCCCAGGAGGAACCTTCGAGTCTCCCTTTTATGCACAGCAGTGGAAAATATATGAGGGGTTAATTAATGCAGGAAAAAACCGCTTACAAAATTGTGCAATGATGATGCAAGGACTGAAGGCTGGTCATTAGGGATCGGCTTGGAGAAAAATAAGCTGCTACTCAAAACAAACTCAGATTAAGAAAAAAAATTTATATCGAGACTTGTTCAAACAACAGAATGATTGGGACTCCAAATGGCTTAAGATGATCAGAAGAAATGAAGCAAAGGTTACACCACTGGCAAGACTTGCCCTTTCTCCCCTACTGCAGAACAAAATTTTTGATTTGACGATTATCACCTCTACAGCCGGGGGCTACCGGCGGTAACTATCCAGTGGCTTAGTGTACCAAATCTAGAGAAATTGGCATAACAAACTACTGATGGATTCATGAGCCTGCATTCGGTACTTGAATAGATGAAATTAGATTAGGTATTGGTCTGAACCTCTGTATTGACTACTGGTCAATCAGCAGCATTATGAAAATTCCCTCCATGTACCACTGGGGGCTAACGTCACAGTCAAAATGATAAAGCAAAAACCTCCTCGATATCAAGAAGAAGAAGGCGTACCTGTCTTTTAGCTCGGGATCACACATCATCCCAAAAAGTACCAATTCGCAGAGATACGATCCAATAGTTGTATCCCCATAGGAGAAGGCTCACTATACATTAGATAGAATCATTGGAAAATTTACATAAACAATTTGGAAAATGAGATAGCTTTAGCCTCCCTTTCCACAACAAAGATGTTGAAAGAGAAGAAGGATGAAGGCACTATTTAATTTGGAGTTAAAGGGAACGTGGAATCTATCCACAAGGTGCGTTTCCACACAGGATCCCGTACACATAGAAACAGTACGTCAAGTAGAGAGTTTATTACGAACGAACGAACGAATGATGCTTATAAAAAAGTCGAAAAGAGAGTTTGACACAGAGTGTCGGAAAGAGAAGAGGTGAATCCGAAAAGGATATAAAACTGAAAACGATCCGCTTTGCGCATGTAACGCTAGTGTTGAAGGATTTTTTTGTAAGCAGTTTGAAGTTCGTGAAAGCTTATTATCCAAGATAAAAGCTGAAGAAGAAAAATCCAGCATGTAGCGTGGATAAAAACTTGAGCTGCGAGCTGCACCACTATGACGACGTTAACTGATTGAAAATCCAATCCCGGGTATAAAAATTTGAGACGCAAAAAGTCCCTTGAAAATTCGGGAGGGGTTTGCGTGAGCAAACCTCGTTAAAGCTGATAATGAGCTGCAACCCAAACCCCAATTAAGGCCAAGAGCACCGCCTTCCAAACACGAGAAGCAATATTAACGCATTTTTACATCCGGTCATCAAACATGGTCTATTTGAACTAGCCTTCATAAACCGCGCGTAAAAATTCCGCGTAAAAAGCCGGCGGGTCGCTCATAAGTTACGGGCGCATAAGAAGCTTTTTGACCCTCTGTAAATTAATGGAACTGTGTGACAGCCGTGTAGTTAGAAAAATGCGAGATGTTTCACTGGTTAGAGAGTTAGGATATTTTTAGACGTGACTTCGTCGTGTGGATTTTGTTTGCATGGAAAATCCGTAGGAAAGTTTAAATCAGAAACATTTTCTGCCCTTCAGAGACAGACATGTTCTGCATTGAAAGACATGTTAGAAAGCAGACACAGCTCGAATGTCTTAATGACTTCTGTGTGACGTAGTGTTCTATTGCGATAAATGCGATCTTGGAGAATAAGACAGAAAAATCCATATGCTTGATGTTAAAAGAAGTCAACGTAAGTTAATTACATCCAATGGCCAATGAACCAATTGAATGATAAAAGATTGAATTCAATGTAAACGATTGAATTGTAATGGTAAACGATCGAATGCATTCATAGAGACTGAATTAAAATATACGCCGTTGAATTCAATGACCATTATTTAAAGTCTAAGCTAAACGGGAATGCTTCCATACTCTACGGTTAACTGAGAACAAGACAAAACTGGATCTCAAAACCTGACCAATTCTACAATACTCATTGACAACAAATCTGTTCCTCTAGTATGAGCAGAAGCGCATCACCTATAGATAGGCAATAAATTCAAATATCGTGTGAATGTTGTGACGAATTTGTATAAAATCAGAGGAGTTTTTCTTCGTTATTGCGTGTTAAGAGACGAGGAAATTTGCTGATCATGTTAACTAAATCACTAAATCTATAAAATTCTATCAGATCAGTCTTTTTATAAATAGCAACGTTCCGATGTTCCGAACATCATCTCAAGCTGAAACTAAACAGAAAAAATTAAGTCACATTAATAGATATGTAAATCCAGTGCTCAAGCAAAACCAGACGCATATAAAATTACAGAAAATCATGATGTAAGATAACAGAATAAGAATAATTTTGTACAGTAATTGGAATATTGATCCCCAGACTACTGGTTTATATTGCACAATAGCTCCATGTATATTTTTAGACTGAAAATGATGGCAGAATAATCGAAAAGTTGCATTTTACGTACAGTAAAAAAGAATTATAAAGATTGAGGGTTTTGAAAAAACCGAAGCAATTTTTGCCGTCTCTCAACACGCGATCGATGAACTAGAAAAATTCCGTAAGGTTGAGAAGATAGAAAAGGAAAATTAAAGGAACTAGCATCTACACTTCTGATTTCCTTCCTGACTCGCGGAAGACATTTAATTATGCGGAAGATCGGTGTAAGTGCTTCAAGATAAGATTAGATTATAGGTTAGTTTAAGCCTTCCTAACCGCTACAAAAAAGAGCGTATCGAAGAGAGGAAGAAGGAAGGCATCATTTAGTATGGATAATAGGGAATGCGGAATCTATGCAGAAGAGGCATAGAAACAGCAAGTTGAGAAAGAAGTTCATGAAACAAGATAACAATTGAAAAGAAAGTAGTTGGTGCTGAAAACAGGACAGCAGTGAACAGAAAAAAGTGGTCCTAAACATAGTAAAAAATATTTTATTTCAACAAAAAAAGGCCGACCTAACTCTCAGCTCGGGCCCTCGTAGATTTTCCTTCTGGGAGCGCTAAATCCTATAGATCCGATAGTTGTCTCCCGCTGAGGGGAATCCTTCAAGAACGTGAAGTTTAAATCGTACCACATGAAAAAGCATCTCTACAAACTCCATGTTTGCATCCCACAACTATACCGTCGGCAATATTTCACAGAATTCGCAGCTGACGGTGAAGGCTTCGAGCTAAAACAAGCCGCACAGCTCACCGTGTGCCGACTGACGGCGTTAACACAAAGCTCAGCACGCAGTCGAACGTAGGTGTGTAGCTCCACTGACATGGAACACAATTCTGCGGTACAAACATACATTAGCGTCCGCTGTTCTTCCTCATGGCGCTAATGCACGCTGGTCTTCCTCAGTACATTAGGACGCGCTGATCTTCATCACCGCCAGACCTTAGGTTAAATGATTTCTAGGTCGGGTAGCGAGACCAGAGGCGAATTGCAAATTATTGTGTCGAGAGTAAGGATATTACGGAGGCTCTCGAAACTATTCTAGGAGACAGTGTATCTTAACGCGCTCTGGTTCCGCAATAGCAGCCTGCTCATCCTTGAAGTATGCTAGTATTTGTAGGGCACTGGCTAGCGTTCATAACAGCATTCTGGTTCGCTTTCCAGTATACTGGTATGTTTATCAGCAAATTTGTATGTCTATAGTAAGTTCATCAACCAATTGATATTTTTTTCAGCAAACTGGTATGTTAGTCAGCAAACTGGTATTTCTTGTAGCAATCTGGCATATTGACCAGCAAATTGGAATTTCTACCAGCAATCTGATATTCCTGAGAGTAAAATGGTTGTCCTACCAATCACTAGTAAATGCTATTACACACGATTATTCCCGAGAATGGTTCAAAATATTAGCATACATCGGAAACGGTCAAAATAGGGCGGCCTGTTGGAAGCATAAATTATCTGAAATAATTGTTTTATAAGTAATAAACAGGACTTGTTTGCATGACCACAGCATGCCACTGCAACCCACACACACAATGACCGAAAATGTTTCCAATATCTGAACATTTGAACGCAACAAACGTTTCAAAAGGTTTTTAAGAAATTGTACGTTTCATTTTCTCCCATGACCTTTAGTTATGTTATAAATATCTATTCAATATTTGAAAGAGTGCATATTGTTACTAAACTAAGCCATTTGTTTATTTATCATTCAAAACACACGATTTCGCGAATGAAATGAGCCTTTCCCATACCAGTCTACACCTTCATTTCGTAATTTGTTTAGATTTTTTATGGGTTTTCTATATTGCAATCATTTTCTTTTGTTTGAGACTCCCTAGCTGCAAAAAAAAAATAAGTAGAAAGTTGGAACCATTTAGAATGAACTAAAGGAAACAGAACCTATGCGCAAGTTGCATAGAAACAGTAAGTTGAGAAAAAAATTAGGAAACAAGATAAAAGTTGAAGAACGTAGTAGGTGATGTAAAAAAGGATTGCAGTAAGCCTAAAAAAGATGATCTGTAACAAAACAAAAAACCTATTACACTTCAACATCAGGATGGCCTACATAACCTTTAACTCGGGACTTCGTATTTTCCCCCTGGGAGAGCTAGTTCCCATAGATACAACAGGTGTATCTCCCTGAGGGGATAGACCGCAGAGTAGGGAGAATCTATGCACACGGTATGTTCCCACACAGGATGCCCTGAGCGTTAGAACAACAGGTGGGGGATGAAGATGAAACAAAGAAAGTGACACCGAAGTAGCCATGGAATGGAAGAAGCCGTGCCAAAATAGGCACGAAAGACAGAAGTCCCAGAGACCAAACTATGGCTGAGGTAACCATAGCTTGCTCTTAACACGTTGCTTGCAGGACGACCCATCGGTGGATCGTGCTGAAGTTTTTCCAGCTGCGAAACAACTCATCGATGGGTCGTTTGAAAATTTTTCCCAATCTTTTCAAATTAATCGTATTCAACATACCCAGTTAACGTTTGGCATTTATACATTTTTACCAACTTTTGACTTCAAATTTGAGTTGAATATTGAACTACAGTTTAACCCAACGCAGTCAACGTGTTAAGAGGTAGCACTCCCCGTAGCATAGGATAAAGAAATTTGACGTACCTTAAACTATTACTTAATTACCGTTTGCCTCCTGAAGGGATGCTATTTCAATAATACTCTCCTGCGTTCTGACCTGAGTCAGACCTACCACTTGATGTGAAAGGTCAGCTGCCCAAATTCGCACATGGGTGAAGCCCACGACACCGACATCGGATTTTGCTGTGACTGAATACGTTAATTTCACTACAGAAATACCTCGTTTTCTGTTACATACTTGTGTAAAAAACTTTCGCATAATTATTAAAGGGTTTTTTGTCTCACTTGGAATCCTGTGCTGGTACACTACCCTTGAATTTCACAAAATCGAGAAGGAAATTTTGAAGGTTTCAATGAGTTTCTCTATGAAGTGATACATTTATTCGTCAAGCGAGACATTACAGATCGCTGCGTGGATGGGTACAAAGTCCATGTTTTCACGCCGAAAAAAAACCCGGGATTTTCCCGACCCGCAACCAGCACGACTGCCTAACAGAGTTTCGGGAAAATTACTGAGTGCCTCTCCGAGAAATGTGACCGAGTACCTCCGATAATGGAGGCCATCAAATGAACGATAGAAGAGAAAAACTGAAATGGTGAAGTGGAACAGATGAAAAAAATAACATCTAAGCTGTGACAATAGATGAATGGCGATGTTCTCTACTTTGTGATTTGATATACGAGATACTTGTCGTAAAGGAAAATGTTCATCCCTTTTTTGACAGTTCTGAAATGGGAATTGAAACCTGTTTTGTAGATGATTAATGTAAAAGCTGTAACCACCAGCGTTCGTGATCGCGTGATCACGTTCGTTAGAAATGGAGCAGCTTGTTGGGCAACAGGAAATTCCACGTATAGAAACACATCAAGCACTAACTCATTATAACTATACAATAGGACTTCCTGATAATGATGATGAAGATATGGTTTTGTCACTACGTATAATCAGCTAGGTACGAAAATCCACCAAGTAACATTGAACAAAACTAATTGAAATATATGGGGAAGAGAGATTTACCGCTAAAATGTTCAAAACACGAAACACACAAACATTTTCCCACTTCTGCCTTCTGTGCGGACAAATAAAATTTGATTTTGAAATTACTACAAGACAATCCTTGCGAGTGTTGACTTATAGAAAACTCAAACCAAACTAAATCCCAATAAAATTTTTATTACCTATCAAAAAAGGCAATGGAATAAATAGGTGTAAAAAATGGTCAATATTGAATTTAAGCCTTTCACGGAAATTAAAAATTCCGTTCCAAAGAATCACTAAAGGAACGCATTTAAAAACGTTGTACATGAATAACATTCTGCTCGCAGATGCTTTGTTTTTGAAATATAACAATGATTACGTTTAGATAGGAAAAACATTATATGGTCGGTTGCTTAGTTGCCGCATTGTTGGGTGACGCCCACTTTTCTGGTGGGACACGCCCACTTCTGGGCGAAAAAATTAACAGCCTCGGTTTGGGTGAGTTTAAGTAAGCTATTTTAGGTTGATTTGTGTTATTTTAGGCTAGTTTATTTAACTAACCTACCATAATCTACCCTAACCTTATCCATCGTTACGTTAATACCGTATTACAGCATATTTCCCTTTCTGTTCCTATACTTTTACAGACGACGTTTTTATAACTTCAAAGTTGAATAACTTGAAAATAACGCATCAGCGAGCAGAATGTCATTCATGTAAAACGTTTTTAAATGTGTTCCTTTAGTGCTTCTTCGGAACGGAATTTTTAATTTCCGTGAAAGGCGTAAATTCAATATTACAAAAAAATGCAAAAATACGATTAACGTGCCAAATCTAAAGTGATGGCGAGAGAAATGCGAAAGGCTAAAGGCAACAGGTGCAAAAAGAACTGACGAAGGAATGTGTCATGAGCTTTCTCCGGGGTAATACGAGTTTAAATGACTGTGCAAAAATTACGAAGACATCGATTCACCGGCACCACTGATTGTATATCGTGTGTATCGCAGGTACACAGGTATCATGTCCTCGGTACCACAAATGCAACGGTATCACTGCTTCTCCGGATCGTAGATTCATTAGCAAAAACGGTGCGTTGGTATCGCATATACCACCAATGAGAGAAACGCAGTAGCCCCTACATGGCCCAAGTACAAATTTACACATATGCTTCATATTGCTCATTTAAAAAAGCATCAATAAACACCTACTAGACATGCACTAGTAACAGTTTTTGATACCGCAATACAAATTTCTCAATTTCATGTATAAGCCTATGTAACAGATTTACAGAGAAGAAAGTCTCCGCCGAGTGACGGATTATTGTGAGTGAAAGACGTTCTCTCACTCATTCCAGAAGAGCGAAGGTCTAACCCACTCTAACTTTTTCGCCGCCTGCATGTGTGTTTTTCGCTGCCTAAGCGATTTAGGCAATTAAATCACTTAGGCGGCGAAAGAGTTAGACCGGGTAGCGTTTGCGTAGCAGTAAAGCAATCACATTTGGTGTACGGAAAAAACACGGACAGAGATGCCTGTTTTACGATAGGATTTTTTACGCATTTCGCCCTTGGTAACCAATTGAAATGCCCGCACTGGGAGCACTCCAGTCTCGTATGAATGTTTGACCGCTTGCCAACATTCATTTTCTGTGCCGCAATATTGTATAAACGGGAATGTATAGCACGCACTACGTCAATTCAATAGTCAAATAAAAATATTGGTCAATATTGACCAAAATATTTACAAATACTATTAAATGTGAAAATAAAGGGACGCTTCTAAAATTACTAATACTAACGTACGGAATACTAAGATTTTCCGAATACGGTTTTTGCTTTCAAGGTCGAATGACAAACTATTTAAAAGGAATACTCCCATTTGAGATATGAACTATTCACACACAACCTTGTTATTGAACTATAACTTACCTGAATTAATGATTGTTAAATTAGTAAAGCAATAAATGAGAGATAAAAAGTGCACACAAACACTTGCGCCTCATCTGATCCCGCCCACTGCATCGCCAAGGGCCTAAGGAATTTACCCCGTAATTATGAGTTTTTTTTAGAAAATCACTTACGCATATTTTGCAACACAAAGCGTGCCAACTTAACGTCACCGCATAATCACAGAAAATTCCAGGAACATCGTAGGAGTTTTATCGTATATTAGTTTCCATCTCGACTAGGTCTGCCATGCGGTCAGTGATGCCACTTCGCTGCACAGCGCCGCACATCCTCACTCAGCTAAAGCTAAACTGCGACTGTTGCGCACACGGTTGAGAATCTACCGTGGTTACGTTCCGCTCGTTCTGAAAATATACTACTAGCCGTTTGCCCTGGTAGTAAAGGACTTAGAAGATCAAAAAAGTCGTTTCTCTGAAACGAAATGATGATTCACGTCTGACATCCTACTACGTGGGAAAAAGAGTGAGGGGGCGTCATGAGAGAATATTCAAACCATCTCTGTTCCCATTCCCTGCATCAAATGTTCCGTAAATATCTACTTCACAAATTATTTCAACCTCGCGTACTTCAATACTGCAGTTTATAATTTATTTAATAAGCTGTAAAGTTTATCTTGAAAGCTATGATCTCCCTGCCCTGTAATATATTAAAAAAAGTTGCTTATTCACCTTCGTTGCATGAGCGATGCAGTTTATATGCACAAATAATTTAATTATTGACGTGTATTAAATCTAGGTGCGTCATCGAGTTCAATTTATCACACTCTTCCGTGAGAAGTTCAGTTAGGTGCTGACGTTCATGTCAAATTCTTGAAGAATAAATTTGCATTTTTCCAGAATTCAAGACGAGTAGGATCAACTTTTAGGAAGGAAAGTCGCTGACGTCGAAATCTCACCATGGCTGAGTGGCACTATAGGCTGGCAGTGAACTTGTGCTCAGAAATGCTAAGTGTTTTGAGTAACAATACTTAGCGCTGCTGCAAGTATCTCTTTGTAAAGAATGTGCTGTTAGATCAGTCAGTACAATAGATCAGTACAGTCAAGACATCAGAATTGTGAATAGATCAGTATTACTTATGGGTCAGTATTAACTAAAGGTCAGTGTAATGAAAGACCAGTACGACCAATACATCAGTGGTCAAAACAGATCAGTATTATCAATAAATCAGAAAGTAAACATGTTAAGAAATCGCGAAAAACATCATTGGAGAAGAATTATCTATTTGATGTACGAGTAATCAAAATCAATTTGTTTGAACAAAAAATGTCGCACAAATTTTCATATAATTGCATATTATCACGTACAAAAGAATTACAATTTTTCCGGTTTCTTGCACTAGTGAGGTTACAATTTTTCCGGTTTCTCCTATTTAGTGAGGTCATCTCAGCAACGGTAAAATACTGTTGAACCAACTTTTGGTTTTGAAATAACAGCAAAAAGAGCAAAATAACTCGTACGATGAAGAAGTTGTTGCTTTATCTTTTCTAGCAATATCTGTAAACAATATCGGCGACTATCGTAGAAGCGTAAGCTCATATGTCAATGTAAATGGAGGCTGTCCTCCTAGGCGACCTTCATTAATGAATCACCGTCTTTTTCTCGTACTAGCATTTGCGAGTTTTCTCAAACTTAGAATATCCTAATTAAAAGAATTGATTTTCGGATTTTCTCTCGACCTTTTTTCAGCCATAGGCTTGGCTATCGTGAGACTCCAATTATCATTGCTTTATTGAAATAACCTTTTTTTGTTTTCTTACTAACCAGAAACGGGTCACTCGGATTGTTCTTGTTGGGATAGGGGCGCCCAGCCTTTTTTCGCCCCGTACCGCTAAAGAAAGTTCATTCGAACCTCGCACCCACTGAAATGATAATCCCAACAAATAGCCAATGCCGTATTATTTAACTGGACTTTTCTCGCATCACCTGAAATAAAAATGCCAACACATAGCCAATATCCTATTGTTTACTTGGACTTTTCTTGCACCCCCTTGTATATCGTCTCGCACCCCCTGGAATATCGTCTCGCACCCTCTGGAATATCGTCTCGCACCCCCTGGAGTATTGTCTCGTGAGCTAGCTGGGAACCCCTGCGTTAGCATTTTCTTCTCTTATCATATATGATGATATAATCTCTAATGGATTTATGGTATTGTGTAGGGCTCCTGGAATATATTTTGAATAATTTTCTCCAATTTCTTTATTGCTTTCACTCACACCTGCTAGACGGAAAGTCGTGACTACACCTGGGTAATACCGATACAAACATCCAATGGTGGTCGAACCACCCTATTGGCCAGCAGTGTCCGGTTGTTAGCCAATTTGCCGCCTTATTTTGAGACAGCCTAAATTTTTGACTGCAGTCGTAGAAGCATGCAGAGAATGATGCAGTAACGTTTTTAAATTATTCGCTAGCACTGTGTTCTTAGATAAAAATTTAAAAAAACAAGTTATCTGCATTCGATACAGCATACATTTCATTTATTGCCCGTTATGCAAGTATAAATGTAGTATATTTGTTCTGTTGTTAAATATATATCATTTTCGATTTGTTTTCCTCTGTTTGGAACACCTTTGCTGCGGAACACCTTCTAGTATATTTGTTTTGTTGTTAAATATATATCATTTTCGATTTATTTTCCTCTCTTTGGAACACCTTTGCTGCGGAACACCTTCTAGTATATTTGTTCTGTTGTTAAATATACATCATTTTCGATTTGTTTTCCTCTCTTTGGAACACCTTTACTGCGGAACACCTTCTAGTATATTTGTTTTGTTGTTAAATATATATCATTTTCGATTTGTTTTCCTCTCTTTGGAACACCTTTGCTGCGGTTATGGAAGCTAATTAAAGTAACTCACAATTCAATCTAATCTTTTCGATAAATTGATTTCTTCTACTAGCTTCGTTCAGTATATTCTTCACAGTAAGCGTCGCGTCAGAATTTTGGCATCTACTTCAATCGTCAACGATAATCCCGATAAGTTTTGCCGATGAAGTTCTCGAGCAAGCGAACGCTTTGCCAGCTAGGGGGAAATCCACTAAACGAGGCGGAGAGGCAGCTCTGGCGGTGACATACGACGATTGACGCCAAGCAAACACCGGAAATTATCGCGGGAAATTATAACGTCCGGAAAAAAGGGAGTTGTACCGTCGGCAGAGCCAAGCAGGGCTCCAACCAGCGCTGCTTTCTGACGATTATGGTGACTGTGAA
>JACJUY010005210.1:41254-55135 GCA_014220935.1 Platorchestia sp. MABIK
ACAATAGTTGTATCCCCCTGAGGGGAGCAAAGTACAAAAACAAAGTGTTAAAAGTAAATGGTTTAAATACCGTCCACACTTTGAAATAAACTACGAATGAGAATACATATGAGATTGACAAAACCCTTATGCACGACACAAGCACGTGTACACGTAGTATGAGAAACACAACTAAGCAAGATTATACATTAGCCTATCTTCCCTCGATGTGTGACGGAATGCAACGAGACATTTTCAACGAGCAGAGCAGCGCGCTGTTTACACACCGAATTTACATTTAAATATTACCCCGTACAGGGCAGGATTTTACACAATTCAAGTTATGGTAGCAGTACTGCTGGTAGCATAAGTTCTCTCAAGTGCACTTGAGTAGGCTATGTACCACACGCAAGTAGCACAGCCAAGTCGACTATAAAGCTATTCAAGCGCTATCACGCTACTCCGACTATCGCATTACCATCGACCTAAATGAACTTTCACTGCTCGCCGTACCGCTATCACGTTAATTATCTCAAAATTGACCTCAGTTAATTAACCCTAAAACGGCCAAATATTTTGCATCTCGAATGAAATTGTATTACAGTAATTTTTATAAAATTATCATAAATGAAACCCAGTAAATGTGAACTTTTCATAGAAGCATTCACAAAATAAGAACGATGCGAGTGACTTCACGAGGTCTTTCAGAAAGGACGGTGGTCGATATAGGGTTCAAATAAGACTGAAGACGATGTGGGAATCAAAAAATAACACGTCCTCTACTCCCGTCAGCTTCAGAAGCAACAAATAAGAACTAGAATTTATCCGATTTTCCAAGGTATGGTACATAGGTATATATCAAGCCTTTTTCTCTTAGTAGAGAGTGGCTGGGTGTCATTGACAGGATACTTAACAGGGAATGTACATGATAGGGGTTCCCCAGGCCCCTAGTCACGATGATTCTTCAAGGTAAGAAAACAAACAAACTTGAACCTAAAAAGGCGCATCCGAGCATTCATTGTACCTCTACATATTTCCACATCCAGACCCGCTGTTGTACCTTGCCCGAAAGGCCACATAAGGGCGGCTGTGCCCTGAGGAGTGATAAACATTACTCAAATTGCAGGAACGGCTATGTATGTTCATAATCTAAATGAAAAAATATCAGTTACAAATCAAGCTTTTAACACCCTGAATAGGATACCATTTTTTCTGATATTCAAATCTTGTCCAGCTTTCAGAAAGGACTCCCTTTCATCGCAGAAACTAAACCAAACATAAAAAATAAATCCCTTGGAATCATTTAGAATGCCTACAGCTGTTGTACATACACTTGAAATGAAACGGAGGAATTTATAATTAATTTCAAGCTGCACCATTTCGTTTCTCACAGGCCGACTTGCTAGCTGTCTTTAGCTAAGGAGCTGCGTTTTCAAACGCATCTTTAACAAACGCATTAGTAAGAAGAGTCGTTGATTCAAATAAGTAAGCACCGTGAATATATGCTACAAATTTCGGTAGGCAGCGCAAGCGAGTCGACAAATATTTGATCGCAACACACCGTCGAAATTATTATTATATTCCTGATTTTACCACCGCAGTCACACAAGCGTTGATTTCAGCAGTGATTCTCGGTTAAATAGGTTTGTTGCGTTAGGTTTTAGGCTGTCATTTCCGTATAGGGGCGAGTTGGTTCTGTAGCAGCTATTCCTCTGTGTAGGCAAGTTTCACACCGTCGAAAGTTATTATTTGAAAGTCAAAACACTTTCTCAAGCGCTTATGATGCGCGATTAGAAATGTGGTTAGGCCAATCCTCGTATGCCTGCACCTTCCATTTACAAATTCACAAAATGGGCTGTGCTGAGTTTATTTGGTCGTGCTCACAGAAAAAATGACATACATTTAAAAGTGATGTCACTCAATTAACTAATGGATTAGCAAATAAANTTGCGTTAGGTTTTAGGCTGTCATTTCCGTATAGGGGCGAGTTGGTTCTGTAGCAGCTATTCCTCTGCGTAGGCAAGTTTCACACCGTCGAAAGTTATTATTTGAAAGTCAAAACACTTTCTCAAGCGCTTATGATGCGCGATTAGAAATGTGGTTAGGCCAATCCTCGAATGCCTGCACCTTCCATTTAAAAATTCACAAAATGGGCTGTGCTGAGTTTATCTAGTCGTGCTCACAGAAAAAATGACATACATTTAAAAGTGATGTCACTCAATTAACTAATGGATTAGCAAATAAATAATACGGTAAATTTGACTCCGCCAAACGACAAAACTCGAAAACTTTGTGCAAAAACAAGCATTCTAATTCTCTTAATCGAATTAAGGCATTATATCTTCTCGGCTTGTGTACTGCTCAATCTCAAACTACTATTGGAGGCACAATTGCTCTTAAATTTAACTTCAAGCAGTTAAATATTGCAGCAAAAATAGACAACACTCGCTCATGTAAACGTTTTAAAAACAGCGAAGCGTTAGTGTCCCCCACCAGAGACCTGACTTTCAGACAACACATATTAAACTGCCAGCGTCAGTTCCTCTCAGCTTAGCTACACTACGAGCTAAAAAAAATTCGGGAAGTAGGTAGCCACACGACGGGAACTACATTGCCAGGATTGCTAGTGCTTCCAGTTTTACGAAATTGACCAAATTTTAAGGTAATTCAACCAGTAGGGAAATATCTTGGACTAAATGACATAATTAGGGCAATTAATAGCATTCATGCAAATATGTTTTTAAACATTCCAGAAGTTTAGCATGAGCGATTTGCTCTTGATTTCCACTCAGCGTTAGCTACACTGACTGTGCAATACATTTAATACCTTTTTTTATTGAACTTGAGCAAGTTTTTCATACTTGCATGTATTTGCTGTAACGTTTGGGCAAAAACTAAATTGATTTTTTTCTCTGATTTTTCCACCATTTTTTTAGCGTCGAGCACACATTTTTAAAGAAGCATAATTTATTTAATTTAATCCTAGAATGGTAACCCTTGTGGGTGAATTGCATCATCCCCAAATTAACTAGGGAGAAAATCACCCCAGGTTAACGTTCTAGGGCTAAAAAGGAAGTAAGCACCTGCTTACACAGAAACAAAAACCACGCTAGGGCAATTTCACTGATATTTCACGGTACTGACATTTATTCCTAAAACCTTTTCCCTAAACCGTGAGTTCTGGTAGGAAAAGAGTTAACGCGTAGCGTAACTAAGCTGACAGAAGAACAGACACTGCCGTCTACACCGAAAATAATGACGAGAATTGTTCGTACATTCGGTTCAATATCGTAAACAATCCACAGGTAGGCTCAGCATCAACCAACAAAGAAAAGAGTGACAGTGAGCCAAGAGTGACAAGCATACAGACCAATGTGTTTTAAGTCGCAAAAGTGATTCTAAGAACCTCAATGGCCTCGATTCAGCAGCCGCTGCTCAGCTCGGCCAAAATCACCAATGCAAAACCTCAGCATCATCTGTGATGCTACTGTGATGACTGGACAGATGCACGAATTGCGGGACAGAAAAATGGAAGACTGAATTTCTCAATGACATTTATGTGAATTCTGAACACTAACCTCTTCTCAAATATCGTCACAAAGTCTTCCACCTCAAGCTGCGTCACAGGAAGAGAAACAAACAAAATGGGACGGCTTCAAAGATTCATCAGTTTTGCCCACTTGACCTTGCCATTTTGACGGACATAATATTGTTGAATATTTCTCCCTAATAAGGCTCTGTTGCTCTAACATGTTTCTCTTCAGCATCTTCCACAAAATTTGACAAACCCGAACTCAAAACCGACTAAGCTCAAGTACTCGCACAAAAGGCTTGTATAACACGCTGTTTAAACAACCTAAGCAAATAAAAATCTAGGTCGAGGTGATATAAAATCCAGGCCCATTATACAAACACAAAATGCTTCCTTTTTAAATAGAACAGGACATCGCTGGTCACAGCTCACGCGGAGAAAATAAAAGTGAACAGCACCCGGAAGAAAGCATCAATACCAGAAATTATAACATAGGTCCAGTCACACACACGTCGCTAGAAACAGGTGTGTGCTTCAAAATATAAAGGCTCCTACAGAATAATGAACTAATAAATCACATGCTGTATCAATTGATGGAGACGAAGATAGTCGAGGCTGGCTGAGGTTGTCAAAATCTGGCCAAACTCGCTAGAAAAAGCTTAAATCCTGATGAAGATGAAACAAAAAAAGGCGAAACAATTCCTGAAATTAGACTCAACAACAAGCTATATAAAATAAAAATTCTGTTTGATGATGCCGATCACAGTGACTTAAAAATTGAGGAAATTAATTCGTCATTTAAAACCGAACTCGATCAAAATAATTGCAAAATTAGGAAGAATCATACAAAATTGTAACACAATCAGGAATAATATAAAAATAAAGCATGGTAATTAGAATTACATTTTATAAAAATAAAGAATATTAGTAAAATAGAGCTACTTAAATAAAGATTTCTTGTGAGAATATAAGGTCACATTAATCATAGCACAGGGAGTTTTAATAAAGGTTCAGAGAATGCACACGTCATCGTCCATGGCAAATTTGAAATTCCACTGTAAACATTTCGACGAGGAATTTGCCAGAGTTCACCAAACAAATAATAACATATGCAGCATGCAATTTTACGAACAGTACTGAAATAAATTCATGCATGTGAACAGAAATATGGACTCGTATTTTATCGTTGAACAGCTTTACAAACAGAAATTAGTTACGCACAATTGGCTACCTACGAGTAACAGCTAAGTTGCAACATTAAAAAAAGATATAAGTGACAAATAATCACAGAAGTGCGACCAGATTGATGGAAACCTAATCTAGCCAAACCCACGTCGGTAGACAAAATTACCTCGGGTAGATTTCATGGCTTTTATGAGTCGACTTTGATGATTTCCAGTACGGATAACTACTGACTAACTCACACCGTAAGAAGTCAAGAGCTAATTTAAAATGAACTTCTCATTTTTTGCACAGCTTGCACTCTTTACACAATGAATACCAAATGAAGCAAAGGAATTAATATCGTTTGAACAGAGTTCCATCCCAGAAACAGAGGGAACTGATGAGATGCTGAGGTCAATTTGGCAGGAAGAAAACGGGTGAGTTAAATAATATTGCCAATCTTGGTCACGTCGTAAATAATCGAGAAAAAGTATTCCTAACTCAAAAGCTAGGTCGTTCAAAGCAAAATCACTTTCCTCCTTCTCTTGCTAGCTGTGAAGTCATCCTTCAAGTTCACGGCAAACACAGACTCTCGAAATAAAAGTTTATGATGGCTAAGTCGAACAAAGCAAAATTCCTGAGAGGTTTCCTCTCGCTAGCTATGGTCATCCCTGGAATTCACAGCAAACACGGACTCTTGAAATAAAAATTTTCTATGCTACACAACAGAATGAGACGGGTTTTCCTTTCGCTAGCTGTGGAGTGACCCCATGAATTTACAACCAACACAGACTCTTGAAACAAAAGTTCATCAGGGCTACACAGGAGAAGAACAGACGAGGCAGGAAGGGGGAGGGGACGTGCTACACGGAGTCGATGAAGTAGTCACACGGGTTGGCCATGGCGCAGCTGAAGCTCGCCATGGACGAGCTCAGTCCTGCTCGAGCGAAATCAAAATTGAAACAAATCGGACGAATCATTTGTTACCAAGAAATAAAATTAATGACGAAGAAAATATTTTGTGTAAATGAATTTAAAAATTGAGACAAATTGGGCGAATCATTGTGACACCAAGAAATAAAATGAATGATATGTAACGTATTAAATGAGTTAACTAAAACTTGAAGTGATGAAATTATTGGAAAGGAGACGTTTCTGACAAAGAATGGATTTAAGTTTAAAAAATGGACTTGTCCCGCAAAAGTCAAGAAAAATTATCACAGACATAATAAGTAGCATGTTCATTAAAATACATATAAGCACGTAAAAAATTAGGCCAACTTTAAATTCAGAACGATATTGAAAAGAGGGGCAACTCAACACAGTATTTCATTTTATACACATCGAAAAATAATTTAAGTGGCGAAAAATCACAACATTACACTAACATTCAACAGAACACAAAAAAATACCTCATGACCTCTTGAAAAGGTATGAAGAATTCAAAACAACCAAAACGTAACAAACCAGAGAAAACAACACAATTGAAACCGTAAAAAAAATTCCGTCAGTCGTGACTACTTAGCCCCAGAAAAATATGACAACATGAAAGTGCAGGATCCAAACTCTGGCAAAAACCAAATAAAAGGCAAGGAAGCAACAACAACAAAAATAAGCCCAATTTTTACCACGCATGAATACGAGCGTGATAGGCCTTATCCCCTGAAATTTGGCACATTTGCCTTTTTTCCCCTCACAAAATTCTACAAGAACAATCATTCAACATTTAGCAACCTAGAACACAAGGATGCCGAATGTGAGTTTATTGTTATGGGCAACTTTTTATTTAGAAATTAGTCAAAATAGAAAAGTGAAAAGGAAAATCAAATAACATTACCGTGTACCTTGAGAACATGATGCAATGTTCAGGAAGAACTCAATGTTCTCTTGAGAACTCAATGTTCTCAAGCAGAGCGAACACAACGTAACTTCTCATCGTTAGGGCGGACTTACTTTTCTTGAAACGGGCTCTTGCAGTAGCTTTTTATGGGCTCTCCGAAGCATTTCATCATCATCTATTCTATAATTCATCCCTCGCTGAAATCAAGATTGTAAATGCAAACATTGTTGTTCAATTGAAAAATTTAGCAACGAGTCGTTCTCATTTATGTACTGATGGCCGTGGTGTCGTCTGCACGCGTCCATGCCCGTCGTCTCTTGCATCGAGTGTAAAGCTTTCTCTTCTGCTATTAATGATTTGGTAGGAAAGTAATAAGTGAAAATCGTTGTGTTTTCGCTACCAACGGACAATTGATTTACTTCGCTTCAGGAGTAAATTTCACCATGTTAAATCAGTAGAGGCCAATGGGAACCCATTGGACCAAAAGCAAAGTGTTTATTCGACATTTCTTTCGATTGCGGTTTTCTTAGTACTTCCCTAATTATGGATAAGGTTGATAAAATATTGCTTTCATCCACACTTTGATGGAGAGCTTTAACATCCTCAACACATTGATGGAGACTTCCAACTTCCTCTACGTTTTGGAGACTTTCAACCATTTCGACATTATGATGGAGACTTCCAACCTCCTAAACCTGTCTAGTTGCGGAGTAAGTAAAGGCGTTGGCAGCAAACACACCTTCCCTCCTGCTTATCTCTCACACTACACTGCTCAGGCGCTCCAACATCTAACGCTGCTGTTCGTCTCCCATTTTGAGGGTTTGTAGGATTTTTGTTCCCCCTTTTCCCAGTCTACACATCGTTGTATTCACATGTGTCCATATGTACTTTCAGCTCCCTGTGGCTGATACTATGCTATTGAGGCTGATCAATTTCCTTTGGTTGTTGACGAGATTCCGGGCGTCTGAGGACCTCTTCCACCTCTTGAAATCCCTCCCTGTTTCTGAGGTGAATTGATTCTAGGACGAACGAGAGGAATTGAATTTTTTATTTCCTTCAATGATTTTGTTTCCTTAATTGACAAAACGAGAGGGAAACAAAGGAAATAAACATCAAAACCGTCATTTTAGCGTATCACAACCAGTAATACGTATAGAACCACTGACCCAACTGCATGCAACAGAAAAACATGAAATGATCAACGAAGCACAGAAAGCGCTCCGCTCCCTGAGTTGGTCTTCCAGCCGTAATGAAGATCAATGAACATTAAAATGTGAATAATAACTTTACATGTGCAAAATAGTACAGTGTGCTAACACAGAAGGGGTCACTTTCCTAAGCGAAAATAGAGTGGGCATGCCTACGGTATCACCTCATGAAGGTACAGGCAGGTTAGAGACCCTCACCTCTGCACGGATTTTAGAACAAAATGCTCATCTAAACTTTGCTTCCATAAACCATAAACTGGAAGAATGGACGAAACGCAACTCAAATAATTTAGGTATATTTCTTACAATTATCGATGCAGATAAAACATAGTAAAGGGAATGGTTAAAATTCCCAGTAGATGTATAGATGCGTATAAGTAATAAAGTAACTGACATCAAGAAGGAATGACATCCAGGCAATGAAAATGAGACCAGCAACACGCAAGTGAAGCGTCCAGCGCAAGGGGTAGCCTAAGTCTAAACAGAACGTCCACCTCTCTAGGTATAGGTTACTTGCATCCGAGATCAGAACCAAACGTACACCCGGACAGATGGGGAATCCTGAATAAACCCAAACAAGAGGGATAGCCCTGGGTCAGAAACTTGTGGCACCTTGGCAGGCCACAGCCCTGGGTTAGAAACGTGGGGCAGCTTGGCAGGCCACAGCCCTGGGTCAGAGGCAATACCTCACAGGCCTCAGACGAGCAATCAAGACATAAGGACCATCCACAGATGAGCTGTTAAAACGTAAGGACCATCCAAAGATGAGCAGTCAAAACAGATGGCTCGTTGGTAAGCCACAATCTTGAGTCAGAGACAACATCAGACATGCCACAGAAGAGCAGTTAAAACATAAGGACCATCCAAAGATGAGCAGTCAAAACATTAAGACCATGAGGACAAACCCAGAACCTACACAACCGCCAGAGAGGCACTAACCGCGGCACTACAGACCCGTGTTGGGGGCACCCGCCGCCCCGTGGGAGCGCTCCGACCCACTAGACCCCCCTCCTCCCCCACCTGCCCCCCCGCTGCTGGCACAGCTCCCATTACTGGGGGGCACGAGAGGGGACGACGAAGTCGTGTTCGTCATGAGCTGTGACGTGGCGTTGGTGATGGGGAGAGGGGGGAGGGGCTGGTGAGACAGAGGGGGAGGCGGGCGAGGCTGGTAGTGGTGATGGTGGTGGTGCATCATCAGCTGCTGTGGGGGGACCGAGGGCATGGAGGGGGGGACACCTCCCCCCATGGGTGGAGGAACACCGACCCCCATGGGTGGAGGGACACCGACTACCATGGAAGGAGGAAGGCGCACAGAGGAAGCAGTTATTTGACTTGCGGCTTCGCTGTCACTGCCGCCGCTCTGGAGGGGACTGCGGTGCTGGCTGGCTTTCTTTGCTGTCCCGCTGCTCGACCCACCTGCGGTAAATGGTTCATCAGGAATGATCTGCAGTTGTTTTTGCCTGCTGAGCTGCCATAACAATATTTGGAACTGTGTGTTCTGATATTGTTTCCACTAAAACTTACCTACGTCTGCCTGTGAAAAATGGCTCATCAGTAACGATCTGCTCAAATGGCTCATTAGTGACGATCTCCATCTTATTTGGCGGCCGAGCTGTCGTGAAAATATTTAAAACTAATTTCTTTTGTTTTATTATGGAAAACTCACACAGACTGCACTCACAATCGCCTGCTGAACTGCCGTGAAAAATTTCAAACCATGGTTTCTTTTGTTTTCATGAAAAACTTACCCAGACCCGCCTGCATCAAATGGCTCATCCGTAACGATCTGCACTCACATTTGCCGGCTGAACTGCCGTAAAAAAATTTGAAAACATGGTTTCTCATATTATCTTTATGAAAAAATTGCACAGACCCTCCTTAATTAATCAAACTGACTGCTATCAGTAATGACCCGTACTCGCATTTGTCTGATGAACTATGCTATGATGCAATATTATGCTTTCTTTTATTCAATTTTTTTGAGAACTTAAGCTGACTCTTCTATGCTCATCAGTAACGCTCTTCATTGTTTTGCTGAGCTATGGAAAATTTACCTTTCGTTTCTTTGCTTCAATTTTTTAAAGAACCAATACTTAAGTGAAATACCGTGAAATAAATTGAAACTTTTGATAACTTTATTCTTTTTTCAATAAAACACATTAAATATTGCCGATTCTTTCAGCACAAGCGAAATATATTCTGTGCAATAATGCCGCCTTGCTTACATACAAGAATCAATATTTAGAGCACCATAAATGGAAGCAGAAACACAAAAAATTGTGTTCTTGTACTAAGCTTACATTTTGGCAGAAGATATTTATTTTTGGCATGAATCAAGCAGCATTACGGTACATACAACATTTAAGGCAAAACACTGCACAACGAACCGTACCGTTGCATGTCATGATAAATTGGTAGATTTCAAGACAAAGATTCGGTCACGGTTTGCAGCTTTCACCCACAATTTTTAATCGATTCTTTCTTCTGTACCTCAGCATGAAATAATTTAGTGTCATGCTGAAGTGTAGACGCGTTTTTCCACGATTCGAAATTGATACAAATGTATTTAGATAAAAAAAATTGTTATGAAATGGAATATTGAAACTGAATGTTAGAATATTGAATATTAGAGATGTTTTGAAATAGAATATTAAGATAAAAATTAGTTAAAAAATAGAATTTTTAGATCCAAAATAATAAAAAATAGAACATTTAGATCCATAATAGCAAAAAAAATAGAATGTTAGACACAATATAGTTCATAAAGGAATTTTTAGATACAAAATATAATATTTAGAAACAAAATAATTTAAAAAATGGAATGGTAATCAGATACGAACAAAAAAGTAGAATATTTAGGCAAACTTGACACAAACCCGAGCCGCTGTCCCTGTTGAACATGTAGGACTCGTTGGTGTAGTTGAAGTTGGGGGGCTGGTGGGGCTGCATGTAGCCCCCCACCGCCACCGGCGCGGAGGGGAAATTGGCCCCCTGCACGTGGGGGGCGACACTCCCCATGTTGCTGCCCCACTGCGAGGTGGCGGAGGGGGGAGGCAGCCCCAGGTCGCTGATAGAGTCTTCCCCGTCCAGCTTCAGCGCTGCCAGACCTGCGACACCACGAAAATAATTTGAATTGTTCTCGTTTTTTTTCTTGGGTGATAATTTTTCTTCTAATCGAGCAGTAAATAATCGAAATTCGTTTTGTAACTTATAATTGAAGAGAATTTGGAGTAGCGTGATTTTTCATGCTCTTGAAACAGGAACTTGTTTATTACCTTACTTCATGTTCTCTGACTAAACAATAACTCCATTTGGTATAAAATACTTTGCAAAATTCATCCATAAAAAATTGATGTGATTTATTTTTTCTCAATAATAAGAACTATAATCAAAAAAAACATCACAGAACTGGATGTCAGAACGTTAGCATATCACATCAACGTAATGGATTAAAGAACACCTCCCATTGGAAGATTCGAATAAAGCACAGGGTATACCACCGGTGCGGGAACGATATAAAGCCTGGGATATATGTTCCACTATGTTAGTAGTATGTTCCCCTGTTTTAGAGAAACAGATATAACCAAATATTTGGTTTCATCTTCAAAAATCCCTATCATGAGGTTGCTGTGTAACTAGCCTGAATAGTTGTTACCGAGTGTAAACCAAATAAAAGCACGTCATCTCGTAACCGACCAGAAGCAACAGAACAATACATCAGCTGTTGCTAAGTGTGCACCAAATAAAAACGTAACATTGTGACCTATCAGGGCGCGCTGAATAATACATTACATGTTGCTGAGTGTGCACCAAATCAAAGCACGCCATCTCGTGGCCGGTCAGAACCAGCAAAACAAAACATCAGCTGTAGCTGAGTGCGCACCAAATCAAAGCATGACCGGTAAGAACTCTCAAGACGCAAGTGAGCGAGAGCACTCGAGGGACTCACTATCACAGAAGTCGCCGAACACGTAGTAGCACTGCTCGCTGAAGTCCCGCTTATTGACGGTGTGCTTGATGAGGCCGCTCTTGAGGAGCTGAGCTGCGTACTTGCGAGCGTCCTTCCTGTCGCTGAAGCCTTCCACGCGCTGGTGTAGCCAGTCCACCACCTCGTTACCTGGCGTGCCACACTCAAAGTGAATACAACGCACCTCCTTACGTACTTGTTACTAATTCTCTTTTGTTTTGTGTTACCTTATTGCCAGTTGTACGTTTGCGGGAATATAATGCATGGGCTTGTTTATGGACTTTATGATGCTCTTTTATCTCATTGCCAGATGTACGTTGGCAAGAATAGAATGTAGGTGCTTTGTTTATGATGCTATTTTGTGCTCTATTACAGTGTTGCCAGTTGTATGTTGGCATTAATAGAATCTACTTGCTCGTTTAAGATGCTCTATTGTGCTCTATTATCTCACTGCCTGATGTACGGCAGTTGAAGTGAACGAACAGAATGCACGCAGCAGTGTCAGGTGAGGCTCATCCTCTCGTTACTGGACGTACAAGAATTGAAGTGAATAAAGCACAAGTTGTTGTATTTCACATTCTCGGAATGTGCTATCTCATTACTAGACGTACAAAAATTCCGATGCAGAAACAAAGAACACGTGGTCATGCCTGGAATTGGTGAAATAGGGAAGTTAATTTAGTCAGAGGTTCGAGTGAGGAATGGTCTGCTAGAAGTAAAACGTGAAGGAAGTGCGTTGCTTTCTCGCCCAAACCTGTCCCATGACTAGTAAGCATGGTGATTATTCAACAAGCTGATGAAATCTACCACGATACACAAATGAGAAACTCACAAACAACTGAACAGGGAATGTTAATTTAATTATTTGTTAATGAAAGCATTAGCAACAGGAATGATAGCCAAGACTCCCCAATGATGGGGAAAATTCTTCCCACATGCTCCTCGTATTGCCTTTGGGGGCAGAGCCATGCGTCGCTTTTGCCCTGTCATTTGTTGCCACGGAGCGTGAGCTGAGCTGAGGTATGGTGGGCAGATGATTTTTTAGGATAAGGAGATTCGGCATTTGACGCTTTTACTGAAGCAGCAGCAGTCTGAGCGGCACCTGGAGGGCGCGAGTGATTACCAACTACCTAGTCACGTAGCCACGAGGTTATGGGCTACTTCTCCTCGCTTACTGTTCTGTTTTTCTGTGTTTAAGTTTGTATGCGTGTGTTGTGATTTTCGTTATTTTCATTTTTGAAAATTATCTTGGTGTTCAGGTCATTAGGAATTAAAACCAACTAACTTAATTAAATGGCTAATGGCCTGTCAGCTTCTACTAAGGGAGAACTTAGCAAATTAACTCGCTTCTTATGAAGTATATTAAACCTATTAGCTATTGGTGAACTCCTGAGATTTAGAGGAATCTGTAATGGTTTCTTCTTAAGTTCACCTAGCCAACGTTATATAGCCTGAAGGCTTATTACATCTCCCTTCTAATAACTACCTACTTACTATTAACTACTTACCTGATTACGTATTTTCGCCTGAACACCGTTCTACCACTATTTTCATCTTTTTTCCTTAACAACCTCTTAAAGTGGCTTACCGACCCACCGAGTGGAAATTAACTTGGGTGAGAGCTCACTTTTTGTGATAATGAATTTAGTGATTTGAAATATTCGATCTCTACTTTGCCGTTGCGGTGACCCAAGTTAATTCATATGGTTTGTTTCCGCTCCCAGTATATTCTGCTGCTGGTAAAGGTAACGCTACGCACCCTGGGAGGCTGCGGTCAGTCCAGCACCCTAAACGCGGCATCGAGGTTTTTGTTCCGGACTCGTGCGATTCTGGGATTAGCTGACGCTACTGTGGGGTGCGTTCTGGTAGCAAAATTGTCTTAAATTCAAGCATAAATTTGAGTTTCATACTTTATACGGTGTTTATTCATTTGTCTTACCGAATTTGTTTGTTCTTCCAGGAAGTTGACCCGACCAGTTCCTGCTGCTCCTTCTTAATCGCCTATACCGCTAACCTACAACTGCTGTTGCGGCAGTTCCTGCTGCTCTTTGTAATCGCGTCTGCCTTCTTGGCCACTACTGCGGCTGCAGCAGTTGCTGCTTAACAAATTTATTTTACGATGTCGAGCACTCGTGTCAGCTACGCCATTTTTTGAGTTATAGCGAAAGCTATTTTAAAAAGCTCTCTTTGC
>JACJUY010005211.1:7663-30146 GCA_014220935.1 Platorchestia sp. MABIK
TTAGCTCGGGCCCTCACATAGTCCCCCTGGGAGCGCTAATTCCCATAGATACAACAATTGTATCCCCCTGAGGGGATTAGGCTCCTCATTTAACCGCTAACCCAGGTCCCTTAAATAAAAAAGTTAGTGCGAACTCGGAGAGCTTGCACTAGAAATTTTTGGCGAGTCTTGCAGTAGCACGGAAGGTTAGCACAAAATACGGTTGCGCCTCGGGACCAGATTGTTGAACACTTTAGGTCACTGTTACGTGACAGCTGGCAGCAAAAGTTTTAGACGGATTTGGCTGCTCTACTTGTGCCATCATACCAAGGCTTTTGTTTAAATTATAGATAGATTGCATGAAAATTTAGATTCAGCCTCTCAAAACACTTAGAATGCTTTCCCTAAAGAGAAAGGAATCGTTTAGTATAGAATTAAAGGAATGAGAAATCCTATGCACAAGTGTTTTCCCACACCAAATTCCTTGCGCGTAGAAACATTGAAAGAAGTTAATGAAACGAAGTAGAAATTGAGAAAGAAATTAGAAGGCACTGAAATAAGAGATTGTCAACAATGAAACAAGAAACAAGATAATTCGAATTCCACAGAAGGAAAGCCTACCCATTCTTTAAAAATTTAGACCACATAAGAAATTTTAAAAAAACTGTCAACACTGTTGCCACGGATTTCAACACATTCTATACAAAAGTAGGTGATCAAGTTTTCAATGAAGTACGTAAAACCAATCCGAATCAACCGGCAATTGAAAATTCGTGCACTACTGCACCTTCAAGGGCTGGTGTCAAGTGGATACCACGTCTTGTCGATTTACTGGAGTTACGAAGTATCTCAAACTCATTGAAAAACACAAATGCAATCGGACATGATGGGATCAACCTTCAATTTATCAAAGACAGCTTCCCATTCACATCACCATTGAATCGTGTGATAATTAATGCATCAGTAGCAACTAATAAGTTCCCCTATCAATGGAAACACTCCTTAATTAGACCGTTGCATAAAACTGGTGACATCAATACAGCATCAAATTACAGGCCCATAAGTCTTTTACCTGTCCTGTCCAAAATATTAGAGAAAGTGGTAATAAATCAACTGTCATCTCACTTGGACGAGTCAAATTTACTTTATCGATATCAATATGCCTACAGGAGAAACACTAGCAATCAGGACGCTCTGCTTGATATCAATGGAAAAATAAACAGTGAAATCGATCAAAAATGTAACACTCTTGATACTACTCGATCTCTCCAAAGCATTCGAAAGCGTCGAACACGATCGACTTCTACAGCAAATATTTAACTTAGGAGTTGATACGCAATGGTTTAAAAGCTACTTAGCAAATCGGTCTCATGCAGTCCGCTTAGGTAACAAATTGTCCTCATTCATTCAGAACAGTTTGGTGTTCCTCAAGGATCCATTCTTAGTCCGCTATTGTTTTCAATTTTCATTTACGATTTCCCTCCAATGCCTTCTAACACACAAATCTCCATGTGTGCAGATGATTTTCAAATTGCAATGACAAATTCTGTATCGGGAATACCACAGACACAAATTAAGGCTGAAACCCTATTGATCAGCCTGAAATCATGGTACGACTAAAATGGTCTCAGACTAAATGGGAGTTACACGCAATTCATTATTTTTGGGTCCAAAGACCCAACTTAACCAAAAAAACTCCAAATCTTGCTCTTACGGTTGGAAATGATGAACTTAAGTCTTCAGAAAAAGTAAAAAATTTAGATATTTGGTTCGATGGAAACATGTCCTTCAAATCCCACGTTGAAATGCTTGCAACAAAATTTACGGAACGTTAAAATTTTTTCACCAAGTTAGAAGCATGCTCGACGAAAAATTTAGATTTTTGACTATTCAATCTTTAGTTTTATCGTGTATTGACCATTGTAGCCTAGTATGGGGAGATATACCTCAATGTCTTAAAAAAGAGTTACGTTATAAAAACGCATAAATTTCGTAGCCAAGGTGGTATGCAACGGTAATTTCAAAAGAAGTGATCACGTAACACCTCTCCTAAATAAACTCGGCTAGGCTCCTATTCAATAAAGGTTTCTCGTGCACAAAGCTCAAGCCCAAAGCCTCGTGCAAAGTACTCTCCTCTTTATATCTTCCTCAGCAATGCTGAAATATTACAATTTCATCCCCCACTGTCACCAACCTAAAATCGAATAGGAGACATAATATTTTGATCAACTATCGTTCTTCTGACGTTGGACGGATGGCTCTGTCAATTTCAGTAGCCTTATTGTCGAACAAATTTCTCTAGAGCATCAAAATTCCTCAAACATTAAAATAATTAAAAACCAAAATAGCTCGTTATCTTGCGTCTACACAATTATTGTAAGCTGCACTACATACAAGAAAAGTAGTTACGAATTTCTCTCGCTAATTATCCTACATTTCATTACATTATACAACATGCACCAGATTTTAGTAGTATGCGAATGCAATACGATGCTTGTATGCGAGTATTTACGCACATATTTGTAAACTCGTGTATATATATGTACACGCATGTGTGACATGATTATGTATGTAGGTACGTGTGGGTATGTGTATCTATGCATAGTGCATATATATATGTATTTATACATAAGTATATGTGCACACATATACGCAAACAATAGTTTCTGTAAAATTGCTAATTAAGCGTTCTGCATTTGTCCTATAAATACTATATTTTTTTAACTTGTATTTCAAAAACCATATCTTTTACACCTACCGACTTGTCACGTTACCTACTTCGTCGCCTCCTTACATAATGGTAAAGCATTTAAATGAAAAATATGATGAATTTGTTGCATGATTTAAAGCACGCTTTCGGAGGCAGTGAACTTCTGCTTTATTGTGCTCGCTCTAAAAAATGTTTTCAAATATCTGCCTTTTTGCCCTGGTAGTTTTGGAAATATTTTATCCATAAACACTTTCAATATCACTCCCAGATGTCAAGAAAGCCAAAGCTTGAATGTCAATGTATACGTGGAAACTGTCACAAGCGTTCTCACCCAACTGCTTTCCTCATCTTTATATTTCTTTTATTGCATTCATAAACAAACATTAAACTTCAACGAACTAGCAATGGGATAAATTTTTATTTTTCTCTCAGCCTTTTGTACAAACATTGACATGGACCGTTATGGCACCCACCTACATATGTATATCCACTCAGGACTTTTCATCTTGAAACATTTTGAAAGGCGACGTATAACTTCACAGAACATCATTGTTATATTTTCTAATTTCTGTTCTAAAATGTTCTTGCTAGTCTTGTGTGGCAATTTGTTGTTTTTTACGCTCGTGAGCATATAAAGACAATACTATTTTAGGTAGTTAACTTTCCGTACTGTTCCAGCTATGTTGCAAGTGTTGTGGTTAGCATTGTATAAGAATCCTCATCATGTTTTTGACTCTGGTGAACTCTTTTGTGCCAGTATTATTAGCGTAAGAAATATCATAAATTTGTGTAATAGAAAAATATTTTATTCACCCTTGGCTCGTATTTGACAAACTAGTTGATACTATGAGTGAATAATCGTCCTGAATGTCGACCTTATAGTCTTAAACTCAAAATAATTCAAATCTGCCCATTTTACTTCCAACATTTATCCCTCATATCACTAATTCCTACGTTCGTATGCTCATGTTTCCACATAAATGCCCATTAACGAGAGTGTTTTCAACAATGCGTCACTAGGATGTTTCCTTGGTTACCTACATTTACATGCATTGTCAAAATCAGATAAACGTGACAAAGGGGACGCATTTTCCGTGCTTTTCTCTTAATCATTTTTGTTTTCGCAATTGACATGGGTCTTAGGCTATCCATGTCTCAAAATCAGCTATGGATCTTTAATGTTAAGATATCTATTACATTAAAGATATATAGATATTAAGATCTACATTACAAAAAAGATTTATAGATATTAAGATATATTACTTTAGAGATATATTGTTATTAAGAAATATATTACCATAAAGATACATAGATAGAAAGATTTATATTACATTATACAATGCATGTAACAGCTTTATTGGAAAGAAACTTTTCCTTTCTTTCTACAGCTCGGGCCTCTTTTTCACTCTCGGAACCCCAATTCGCATAGATACAGTCATTGTATCTCCATGTTTTTGTTCAAAATAAAATATATCAAGAGAAAGAGCGCGCATCATTCGACGCGCATACCGTTAAACATGCCTTGTACAAGAAAACAGTAATTAAAATTCAAAAATACTCCTCTTTCTCATTAATATCATCGCCAGAAAGGAAGCAAGAGTACTGAGGTTTCTGAGTAACCACATGTGTACAAGGTCAACATTGTTTGGATGTGGACTTCGCTACCTTTCTTCTCTTGAAACGCGTGGCCATCTATTTAGCTGTACGCATTAATTTGGCTGCGTCAGGCTGTAAACAACTAATTTAACGATCAACTTAAAGTAGGGCAATTCCACCAGATCATTTTTTTTAGTTTTTGAAAACCTTAATTTAATTACCCACGAAAAAATTTGATGTGCTATGTTTAAAGTTCGATAGGAGTCTCATCCATCCCTAAACTTGAAATCAGCAGGTTTCACTGAGCAAGTTGGATGTTTTTTTAAACATTTCAATGCATGAGCAAAATCTAGTTCACTGACGCCACGCAGAGGATGTTTAAAGGAAAGATGTTTTATTCCAATCAAGCTGATACATTCTATCTCATGCACTGGTTTCTGAGATGCCTTGTGACTAACAAAACAAGGACGCAATGACGGTTACCTCCAGTTGCGTGAGTACCCACTTCATACGCCAGAGTAACGAAAGGAATTGTGGCCCTCTTCCTTTTCTTAAAGAGCAGAAATACGGAGATCTGGAGAATTTCGAACCCTCAGCGCAACAGCTAAAATTTTCACTACGGCACAAGAAAAACGTGCGAATGTGTCACATTGACCACTTCGCATGAACTCGTGAATTAAAAACAGAAGCGAACGGAAAAAACAATTCACTTCGATTCAGCAGAAAGACTTTCGTTAATCTTGAAAACCATGAATGAATAGTGGAAAATGTATCAGCTTGGGCACAAGCGCTCAACTAGACAGACGAGCCGTTAATTTCCTGATCTAATGAGGAAACTTGTGCGACACAGCGGCGAGAACTTTTGATGAAGTCTTTCATTCGTGCATCGGATGAAAGCTATTGATGAGCGAAGCAATGCGTTGTTGGCTCTATTGATGTTCGGCTCAAACGTCGTAAATCGCAGTTTCATTCCCTGCAGCAGAAGTTGAGTTAGCTTTGAATGGTAGTTTTGTTTCCAATCCCCGTCAAACTTACAAAACACCCATCAAAGTAGGTGTGTAATTTCAGCGCTTCTCTGCTTCAAACAGTTTCAGAGAATTTCTAAAAAATGATAAAAACAAATAAAAAATAGCATAATACAATTCATGGGACTAAAATGACTGATAAACCACTAACTTGAGAAAGGCAAAAAAGTAATCCTTACCTGCTCGTGTATGTAGATATATGTTATGAGATATGAAATGTATATATATAAAATTTAGATGTAAATATTTCTGGTTACACATATTTATATAAGACCAGAAACTGTTTTTATAGAAAATTTTCTACAAGTGGTGTATATTGGTGTCGTTTTTTGCATATTAATGCACTTTGCCGGGAAAATTCTGTCATCTTCGATTATAAATGATGCAAGAAAGGGTCGAGGTCTTTTTATCAAGTGACGCGGGATTATCTTCATCACTATAACATTAGTTACTTTAAGACTTCCTATCCACGACAAAAGCAATTCAAAGAGAATTTAGAGAATAAAAAGCATGGACTGTAAGAAACAGGAAATACATGCACAGTGTGTTCCCACACACGATACCCTGCACATAGAAGCAGCAAGTTAGGAAGGAAGAGAAAGAAAACAAAGACGAGACAGTGGAGAAGGCAGGAAAACTGAAGGAAGCAATGTGACCACAGTAAATAGAAGTCCCACAATAGCTTTTCTGTAGCTGGGGTAACCTGATAGTAACTCCCTTGGGGGCGCCAGTGCCCACAGCACATGAGACACAAACCGAACACACCTGAATATATTACGAATCCTGTGCCTGCAGAGGGGACTGGCGTGGGAGTAATTCTCTCATTAAGAAAGCCTCGCATTATTTGCCATCTGCTCATCTGCGTCCGAGACGCGCGCTCTCTAACAAATGACGCACGTCCTGAGAGCAGCACTCAACAATCAGTCAGAAGGCCAGAGCTCCAGAAGCGTCTGCAGTCTGCATAAGGTAAAACAATGAATTTTCATAGCACGTGAATGTTTTTCTTAACCGAGCAAAGGCCAACGAAAGATGTTTTCTTGCCCCATCTCTAGGAAAGCTCCAAGTGTGAAAGCATGTAAGAAAAGCATACGCTGAAAGTGCACAAAAAAAAAATTAAAATTAATTTCGACCACGTCACTCCAAGGTTGTTTTAAAAACCAACATTGCGAGATAATTTTAAAATAAAAGTCAGCCATTGTAGAGAACAGAATATTGGGCTCCTTACAAGGGTCAGTAGACACTGTACATGAAATTACAGGCGTTGTGTATTACAGCTACACTAGAGCGTTAACATGGAAAAAAGCTTTTTCATTGTTAAAATTTGGAAAAAATAATTGCTCGTTATAAACGGGCACTTACAAGAAAATACACTGTAAAATATCCCTGGAAAATTAGTAAGTTCATGTAAACTACGGTTTAGATTGCGGTGGAATTTTGGTGGAGAAAGTGTACCAATAACTGATTAACAGTCGATACTAATCGTTTATTAGAGCAGTATTAAAAGTTAAATACTAATCGGTTGTGAGAGCTGTGTTAATATTCGATACTAATCGGTTGTGATAGCAGTATTAATAGTCAAATCTATTCGGTTGTGAGAGCAGTATTTACTTTCTAACAACCATTCATTCACCTTCTTCGGAAGAATCTATTCCTGCTTGAGTACTCTATGTTTAGTTTCCTGAATATGTCTCTTCATGTTATCCAGCGTGGGAGACATACACATGCAGCGGGCTGACGGCCTAGACAAGTTACAGACGTCACGAGTTGCACATGGCGCCATTAGAAAGACAATGTTTCGTATGTACTCAACACAAATTTCTACTCTTGAATATGAAATAAATACGAGCAAACATTGGCAAGACAATTTTTGGTATGAACTCAACACAAATTTCAACTCTAGAACATGAAATAAATACGTGCAAACATTGGCAAGACAATTTTTGGTATAAACTCAACACAAATTTCAACTCTAGAATATAATGTGAGCACGAATTGATCGCCAGCACACGTACGTACGACTCCTTCAGCTTCTCGCTTTAATAATAAGTGAAACATTCGTTAGAATTCCGTAGATTTGTTACGGTGAGATACCTGGAGAAAGTCTTTTGAGTAAAATTGAACGTAATGTTTTCCTTTTTTCAAGCTAGTCTTTTATACAACGATCTATCACACAAAAAATTATTTCAGATACACTATGTGTAAGCTTGAGGAAACCTTAAGAAAAGAAGATTATGATTATAAGTTAGTTTAAGCCTCCCTAACCGCTACAAAAAAGAGCGTATCGAAGAGAGGAAGGAGAAAGGCACTATTTAGTCTGGAGACAAGAGAATGAGGAGTCTATGCAGAAGGGGCATAGAAACAGTAAGTTGAGAAAGAAGTTCATGATATATGGTATAAGTTGAAGAAGAAAGTCAGAGGTGCTGAAATACAGGATATAAGTGAACCGAAAAAAAAGTGGTCCTTAACATAACAAAAGCATTCTATTTCAACAAAAAGAAGACCTACCTAACTCTCAGCTCGGGCCTTCACATTTTCCTCCGGGGAGCGCTAATTCCCATAGATACAGTAGTTGCATCCTCCTGAGGGGACGTTAAGAAAACACCAGGCGTGCAAAGACACCATGAGTGTATTTGAGGAAATCATAATTGAAGAACCAATATATTGACACCACATGTAGACTTGAAACTACGAGACAAAAAACCAGTGTTGCAACACGTCTCAGTACGCCCACTGGAGGAACACGACGCCACAATTTAAAATCCCAGATTCCGAAAGCTTGTTTTATTCAGGCAAACACATGACCGAAACGACACAAAATCTGGAAACGCATGAACGAGATCGTGGCCCAGTATTTACAGAGCTAAATGCCGCTTGATGGGGAGGCCTGCGTTGCCGCTGCTTCCCGCATGGTATCTTTGTATCTCTCCCACTCTCAGAATATTTGCTCTCTTTTCCCTTCTCGCGCCCTCAGTATCTTTACCCTTTTTTATCTCTCGCACCCTCAGTATCTTTGCCCTCTTCATCTCTCGCACCCTCAGTATCTTTGCCCTTTTTTATCTCTCGCACCCTCAGTATCTTTGCCCTCTTCATCTCTCGCACCCTCAATATCTTTGCCCTCTTTTCATCTCTCGCACCCTCACTATCTTTGCCTTTTTTTATCTCTCGCACCCTCAGTATCTTTGCCCTCTTTCATCTCTCCCACTCTCAGAATATTTGCTCTCTTTTCATCTCTCGCGCCCTTAGTATCTTTGCTCTCTTTTCATCTCTATTGCACAAGTGCCTCAATGTGCCGATATACTCGATTTATCGAGTCCAATTTGTGTCTTTTTTTTAATGTAAGAGACGAAGGATTTCATCATTTGATAAATTAGCATTGACATTATTAGCAGATATAAGTAGTGTAAACAACTTAATAACTTGGAGACGCACTTTCCTAACTCAAATTTTGCGTTGTACATAAAGCGCATTATTTCATAATTCCACAACAATTCATAGTTACTTGAATACCTCCCACAAAAACACTGGCACGGAATCTTCAAATCCGAATCTCAAGCCACAGGAATCTTATCTCTCACCTGTCACAACGACAGCCTCTTCCGTGTCTCCTGGGAGTGCTTCTTAAAATAAACAATTGTACAGTACTTCTTCAGCCTAAAGTCAAGTCCCCGCTTAATTTACAAGCTCGTGCTCAGTGTAGGTCATTCACGCACCGCAGAGAGGCGAACCTCTCGCTGATGATCACAGCTCCACAAGGGGCCTGGCGCAGAGCGAAATGAAGGGAAAGAAATCGACATAAATCTGTGTAAATTCCGGCACATCGAGGATTACAGCGTCGATTGTATTTGCCGTGGGGGAGAGAGGCAGAGAGGGAAAGGGCGAGGGGGAAGGATTGAAGGAAAGAGGAGAGGCAAGAGATGAAAAGGAGAGAAAGAAGAGGTGAAAAGGAGAGACAGAAGAGGTGAGAAGGAGAGAAAGAAGAGGTGAGAAGGAGAGAGGGAAAAGGTGAGAAGGAGAGAGGGAAAAGGTGAGAAGGAGAGAGGGAAAAGGTGAGAAGGAGAGAGGGAAAAGGTGAGAAGGAGAGAGGGAAAAGGTGAGAAGGAGAGAGGGAAAAGGTGAGGAGAGAGGGAAAAGGTGAGAAGGAGAGAGGGAAAAGGTGAGAAAGAGAGAGGGATAAGGTGAGAAGGAAAGAAGGACGAGGTGAGAAGGAGATAATGAAGAGGTGAGAAGGAGAGAAGGAAGAGGTGAGAAGGAAAGAAGGAAGAGATGAGAAGGAGAGAAGGAAGAGGTGAGAAGGAAAGAAGGACGAGGTGAGAAGGAAAGAAGGACGAGGTGAGAAGGAAAGAAGGACGAGGTGAGAAGGAGATAATGAAGAGGTGAGAAGGAGAGAAGGAAGAGGTGAGAAGGAGAGAAGGAAGAGGTGAGAAGAAGAGAAGGAAGAGATGAGAAGGAGATAATGAAGAGATGTGAAGGAGAGAAAGAAGAGATGGGAAGGAGAAAGGGAAAAGGTCACAAAGAGGAAGCACAAAGAGGAAGGAGTTTGAGAACGCGAAGAAGACCGGCATTTGAACACAAACGAAAGTGACAAGAGTTAAAATTTTAGAACCGACGGATAAAAGCTGGGGGATCCACGACTGCTCGAACACTTTCAAATGAAGCGCACTCACATGAAATGCCAGAGGAAAAAAACGGTGCGTATCGTGAGTTTTAAACTCTTATTCAGAAGAAAAAGAACACTTAAATTAGAAGTTTTTTGAGCAAGGCAAAATAGAGTAGGGACAAAAATTTTCTAGTTGAGACTCAAGAAAGTGTTCTGATTTAATTGTAAATGAACAAAGGTCGAGAACACAACATCCACTAATGGAGAAAATGGTCCTAACTTGGTATAGACGATAGTTCAACAAAGATTATGAACAACTTTTTACAGACAAAAACTATTCAGGAGAAAAATATGCATCAATACCCGAAATTTTTCAACGCAGATACAAATTTCAAGATTAGAACGCAATGAAAACAAGCCCCCACAAAATATTTCGTTACAATATTACTCACGCTCGTCCTAAATCCAAGAAACAACGACTCACTACACACATAATTTCCAATGCTCTATGAGAAAATGCTTCTCAGTACTGCAGGATTAGCAACTATTTATGTGCCATAAATTTCCAGCAAGTGAACGACAACGAGCGAGAAGAGAGTACATTCAAAACCGGTAAATGAGGGAGTTCACAAAGCACAGGCATGCGTTGGTGAACTTCACATAGTGCCTTGCACAGCTGAACAAGTTTCGTTTCCTTCTGAACACGAACTCACGTGTTCCCTTTGAAATGCTTGACGCATCGCAGAAAAACAAAAAGACATCATTACATGTACAGTAGGTTTTCTACAGCTCAAAGCCACTGAGTTGTCGAGGCAATAGTATGGTGATTTCCCCATATGAATATCACGCAACTGGACTCACTGTATAAAACGAGCATTGTTTAAAAATTTCTAACGATAAAAACAAGTTTCATCATCAGTGTTACTGCGTCAACTCTGTACATCCATGTTTTTGATGTACAAAAACTGAGATTTCAAGTTTTTAAAATTGCAAATATTTCAAAGATTAGTCGTTCCTGAGTGAGCCAAATATTTACTCAAACAATTTAAAATTTTAATCTGCTCCGCAATAGCAAAAGAGTTCAAAATTATTAAATACGTATTAAATCATTAATACTATGCACAAAACTCATGACCTTCATTCACACCGTGTTTGAGGAAAAAAAATCATATCGAAAAATTGCAGGTCAAGCCCAAATGTATCTAGAAAACGTATCATGTAAATGATTCTGAACAGCTTACCTGAGACGCAGAACTGGAAGATCAAGGTTTGAAAAATTATCCTGTGTTCTGCCAAGTTGGAAAATCGATTTTAGAAATAAAGCAATAGCCCTGATGAAGAATATTTAAGAATAACAAAGTTTTAACCCGAATTGTAAACGTAGGATTATTAATATATTAAGAGACAAAGCGCAGGCAAGAAAAGAATAGGTACTCACCGATCTCATCGATGGTGGGCGCCATGCTGAGTGTGAGCGCCACCAGCAATATCGCCCCCAGGAAGATGGAAGCCGCAACAGATCCGATAATCCGAGCAATCTTCGCCCGCTTCCTCAGAACTTCTTCGGGCTCGTCTTCCTCTTCCTCGTGATACGAAAACCTGGACGGAACAGAGCTTCCGTCATTGCAGGAGTAGCGCTCAGCGCCTGAAATGGCAGAGGCAGTCGAAATTTTGCGCGGCCGTCGAGAGGAGCTGCTGCGGCGTCTGGACGACGACCGGCTGCTTCTGCTGGACCTGCGACTGAGGCGGTCGTCGACACGCAGCGAGTTGCGGCGCGACCCCGCAACGAGGAGGGCCTCCAAGGTAAGGTCAGCCTGCACGTCCGAGTTGTCAGTGTCGGCAGCAGAGTGGCGACGCGGAGACGAGCTGTTGGTGCTCCTCCCGCTGCGAGGTACAAGCGCGTCTGCTAGCGTGAGGCGGCGCTGCGGGCTGTAGCCTCGTACACCCAACACTTGTGGTCTCAGGCAAATGGCCGAGCCAAATTCCCCTTCGAGCTCTTCTGTAGGGGATCGTATAACTTCGTGTGACCTCCTCAAGTGGTCCCGGCTGCCGCGGTGCTTTTCCCGCTCCCGGTGGCTGCGCGACGAGGAAGGTCTAGGATAAATGATGGACGGACGGCGGTTGTCGGCCACTGTGCCATCGGGTTGGATGACTGTGGGCACGAGTGGATGAGTGGGCGACGTGCTGATCTCTTTTTTGCTGGATGGAGGCGAGTCTTCAGATTCAATCACTTCTACAACAGGCACGATATCCATTGGTGTTTTTTGGATAGACGAAGAACAGGAAGAATCAAAGGGAAGAGATGAAAGATATCGCCGAAAAAGAAGCTGGCAAGAGGAAAGAAGAGACTGAGATTTGAATCACATATTTTAGCCATAAATAATGCAATCACTTCTGCCGTGCAATTCAAAAGCTATTGTCTGAAGAAAAATGCAATGCATTTCATGATTGAATTTAGAAGTTTTTAGTATTTCAAAACCACTTTATATTCAAGGTCACTTCACAACCATTTATAAAATCACAAATCGTTGAAGTAAACACGCCCGAGCACAAGTCATTTTTGTATGAGTAGGGTTATAGACAGAAAATTTTTCGAAGTTTCTAGTTGACATTTTGACCTCAAACTTCAAAGTTGATGAACGCTTAATTTTCCATGACACTCGATGACACAACCGAGAGAACGTGTTTGCTCATCCACCTCGTTAAACTTGTCGGAAAAGCGATGTCTCTCCAAAACTGGAAAGAATAACAATTTGATGACTTACAGTACAAGCTATTTGACAAAGTTAAAAAATTCATTGACTATCATTCCTCGTAAAATAACTCGGTGAAAACAATACAAACCCGCCCGTTCCGGAGAGATCTCATCCAAGTTCTCTCGACACGCAACGAAAAAATTGAACCTCAAACCATGCATACAGAGAAGGCACTCCCTGTGGTTTCGCTTTCGAAGAAAAATCTTTTGTTTATTTTTCGGACGCGGAGCCAAAAACGCTCGAGAGCTCTGGGAGTGAACTTGGCATCCTTATTTGGCAGGTCGCTTCTCGACCCTCTTTCAATGGGTCGTTCGTTCTCAGACCCACAGGATCGCCAGAGAGGGGACGGTTCTGCAGACGCCTTTTCTGGCTCTCCTCTGCACACATTGCCAGGTCCACTTAATATTGGAAGACCAGATTTCAGCGCTGTCCTCCGAGGAAAGGAATCGAATTCTAAGAAATTCTTTCTGGCAGGTAACTCGCAAAACTTTCTGCTGCCACGTAAACATAAATTCTTGCAAAATGTTAAGAAATCGCTCGTCTAAAAATGGTTCACGCTTATTTGACGTTCAAGAAACGAAAATTCGCGCTAGAAAACATCAATCAAAATTGTTTAATTAAAAAGAGCCATAGGGGCGGCGTCAAATTAAGGGAACTAGAAGAGGTTCACAATTTTAAAGCTGATGAACTTCCAGCCTCTACTTTGAGTGGAGGGTCAAAACGCGAAAATCGATGCCCCAGGTGTAGGAGTTTTCAATTCAAAGACAGAGAACCCTACTAAATTAGGGGAAGCGCAGCAATGTTTCTGAGCACCCATCTAGGGTGAGTGAAGAGTTTGACTGACATCAAAGTTGATATCAACTGACATAATGCAAGCTGGTCTTCGCTGCTGTGCAATACCAACAAGGGATCAGATGCGAATGAACTAGAAAATGCGTGTCTTGGTATTTGTAAGTAACATGGGTACTGAAAATTCACCTCTAATGAAGGGAAAATGATTAAGCTTGTTGCAGATCTTCCCCAATGTTAAAGTGCTCATGCGAATCTTCATGAGCCCCAGAAATGAAATAACCGACGGAAGAATGCGAGTTTTTAATGAAAACGATAAAACATTCAATTTCCGAGAATAAGAACGTTGAATTTAACACATTTACCAGACAACTTAGCTGGAATATACAAAAAATTAACTCTGGCTTCCATCGTGAGATTTGCAAGGTTTTAAATATCGCAGGAAATTGGACAGAAAAAATAGGACAGCGTCGCCAAGCCTTCGTCCATTTCAGTCGATTTTACAAAACATTTTTAAATGCGTGAAATGCGTCGAGGGAAATATTTCGAAGTCGGAGTTTTTGTGTTACACTTTATCTAACGTTGCTGACAGCTAAAAATGCATGATGAGATTTGAAATATTGAATTTCAATGCTTGGCTCCTCACCAAAAACAATGAACGGAACTCGTGTACAGCGCCTGCCCTTAACATGCAGAAAAAAACAGTGTACAGACCAAGAAGCACAAAGCCAAACTTTACAATTTCAGGTACCAATTTTGCACATGTTGGACACGTTGCGATGTGATGTATTCGAATTGTTGGAGAGGCAATAAAAATGGAAGGTTTCACATTTCCCTCATCACAGAGTTCATGAACACTAGCCGATCTTAATAACGTTAAAAAGGCATAAATTGAGGTCATAGCTTCGTACCGAAATTTAGAAAGATGATATATCAGTTTATACGTTTTTTAGAAAATTTTGTACACATGAAGTCCAACGCTTCACTTTATAACAATGATGCGGGTACAACGTTACGCTGTAGCACACGTAACTAAGGCTGCCTACACACAGAGCGTTTTTTCGACGCGTGTCTTTTACGACGCGCGTCATAAAAGACGCCGCTACCTATACACGGGGCGTTGTTTTCCGGTTCAGTTGGCAGTGCAGCGACAGCAGTTGAGGAAAAAAGACGTGTGTATTATTTGTGGGAATGGAAATACGTGAGGAAATTACAGATGTTTTGATTGCACACTCAGCGTACAGAACACTCTACAAGAGAAAGAAGAGGAGAATGTGTATACACCCATTGCTAGCTGTTAATGCCAGACATTTCTCCAATCTATTTACTGAACCAGAAAAGTTTTTCAGCTATTTCCGAATGTCCAAAGATTCGTATGATGAACTGCTGAATCACCTACAATCATCGTTGGAAAAAGAGGACACCAATATGAGACCAGCAATAAAACCTACTGAAAGACGGAATATGATATGATGCAAATCTGAAAACAGGTTGCTTCATCAATATAGATAAAAACACTAATAATATTCACTTCTATATTCTACACATTAATTTTTCAGCAATTTGATCTATATTTCACCAAATAAAATAAGATTGAAATGTTTTCGAACACAAAATAGTCCTTTGATAATGAAAACGAGCGAATACAAAATTGCAACGCGACGCTCCGTCTGTAGGTCTCGTAGCAAATGCACACCCGCCACTTACTGAGCAGTGCAAACAACGCCTGAACTTGGCAGGATGACGCCCGACGCTTCAGCGTCCCAATGACGGTCGTCTTCTTGACGCCCCGTGTGTAGGACAGCATCTGCTAGCACAGTCAGCTAAAACTGACCGTCGTAAATGACGCGCGTCGAAAAAACGCTCCGTGTGTAGGCAGCCTAAGCCCAACACTCAAATGTTCTCATTTCTTCATACTCCTTTTTTTAAAGTCTTCACTTACGTCACGCAAGTTTAAGCACGTCTTTTAGTGAAGATGCTCATCCGTAGCGCTGTTTTTTAGATCTGAGAGCACGCACGGCGATCTAAAGAATAACAGAAGCCAGAAAAGCACGAAGTGTAGAGGGTACACCCGTACAATATCCCTCTCACCCTCTAACAAAGCTGCTCGTGAGAAAAATTAAGCACCGCACGGAAGTGGCCTCATCCCAGCGCCAGGGAATAAAATAAAAGCAAGAAACTACGCTCGTTTGTAGAGGCAGCCGAGCAGGGCGCCCAAACTATCAAGCCTACTAAAGCGGCGCCAAAATATAAGAGATTTCTTGGCTTCGGTCGTGAAAAATGATTCTATTCTGAGCAAGAGCTCGTCCAAAGAGAATTGCTTGAGCTTTGAAGTTGTTCGCTAGCGAGAAAAAATAATTGGTATGAGGGAGAAGTAAACAACCAGATAGATGAGATTAAACCTTCACACAACAAGCCGGCAGCGAGAGGCGCCGTAATATTTCAAACGAACTTCCGTGTATTTTTTTTTTTCATTGCTTCGCACAATTTATTATCCTTGATGATCGGTCTAACCTTCAGAAATTTTTCAGGGCTGAAGAATCAACAAAATGTGATTTAAAAGGAGATTTTCTCTTAAACGATGCGAGCTTTACACCGATTGAAGTGAGATGGCGTTTTTCATCAAGTCTCGAATAAATTTTGCCCTAAAATTTATCTCAAGTTGAACAGCACCGCAAAATTTCTGAACGTGTAACTTACGCTTGGAAGGTTATTGGAAAAGTGGAATAAATTCAACGATAAAAGAGTTCTGCTACGCACCATCGAACATTTACCATTATAAAAACTGAAGATTAGAGTAGAGTAGATTAGAGTAGATTAGATTAGGGTAGATTAGATTAGATTCGAGTAGATTAGATTAAATTAGAGTAGATTAGTTCAGAGTGGATTAGATTAGAGTAGATTAGATTGTAACTTAATTTTGACCTCCCTAACCACAACAAACGAGTTGCTTTGAGAGGGAATATACCGAGTGTTGGTGGAACTCTTGGTACAAACTTCGGCTACTAGTAGAAAATACAAACTTAAACACTTTTTCATCAGTGAAAAAATATCGAAAAACGCTTAGTTTTTTAATTATTGGGATTAGCAGTTTTTTATGCTGCGCTTCAAGAACTCACGGCGATCCTAGTTAACCACATGCACTAATGTTCAATAATAACACACGAGGGTAATGAAAAACGTTAAATAACATGAGGTACTTTAATAAATAATAGAAAGTAACGCATCAAAGTAGGTGTTCAAAATATCGACCATTAACTTCGATACACGCACGACACCTTCGTCGAAGCGAGTTGCGTACGTTGCCAAACATTCCTGGGTTGTTAGCGAAATCTCCAGCAGCGACTGCAATTCGAGCAACAAGGTCTTCTTCCAACTCCACAGGTGTCGCATAAATCAGCGATTTCAAGTGCCCCCATGAGAAAAATCTAACGAAGTCAAATCAGGTGATCTCGGTGTCCAGGACACAGCACCACCACGACCAATCCATCGATTTGGAAATTGTTGGTCAAGAAACCGTCGCACATTTAGAGCATAATGTGCCGGAGCTCCATCGTGTTGAAACCAAAGTCGCCTACGAATACCTAATGGCACATTTTCCAATAAGCCAGGAAGGACTTCTTCAAGAAAGATTTTGTACACATCTCCAGTAAGACGCTCTGGCAGAACGTATGGACCAATGAGTTGATTGTGCACGATACCTGCCCAAACATTGATAGTGTAGCGATGTTGGTGATGGCGTTCATGGATGACATGACGGTTGTTCTGCTGCCATGAGTGAAAGTTATGATGATCAAAAATTCCATCTCGGCTGAAGGTTGCTTCAATCGTAAACAACACACACTCTGCAAAATTGGCATCTTCTACCCCCCGATCTAAAAACCACTGCGAGAATCGCTCACGAGGACCATAATCAACGGGAAGGCGACCCTGGACTCTCTGGAAGTGATATGGATGATAATTATTCCGGTTCAATGCATGCCACACTGTACTATGGTCATGAATACTGAAAGATGCTGCTGCGGCACGGGTGCTCGTACGCGGGTTTCTACGGAAATGTTCCAACACTTCTTGCTCTCGATGATAATTTATTGGGCGACCAACGTCAACTCTGTTTACACTAAAACTGCCGGTTTCCGTCAATCTTCGGTGCAATGCAGGGAATAATCGATGATCAGGGACTTCTCGATTAGGGTAACGTTAGTGATAGATTCTCGCGGCACGTCTTGCATTACCATTAGCAGCACCTGAAGTGAAATGCATGTCTGCCATTTGTGCATTTGTAAGGCGGTACATCTTACCACTTCAGTGCCACGGTGCTAACTGACAAAAGATCAACATACGCTTCTCACCAGGGGTCGCTAACGTTGACTAGGAATTTCTAGAAATTTCCTGAATCTGTGAATTAATGTTTTAAACTGTAAATAAAACATGTTCGATTCTGCCAACACTAGTTCATTTTAATTCCCCATATTGCCCTTATTCTTGTCTGTTGCGAAATCACTGTTGTGTTCTTGTAGCGTAGCATTAAAAACTTCTAAGCCCAATAATTAAAAACTAAGCGTTTTTCGATATTTTTTCACAGATGAAAAAGTGTTCAAATTTGTATTTTCTACTAGTTGCCGAAGTTTATACCAAGAGTTCCACCGACACCCAAATATAAGCACGTTACTAATTTAAAAAAGTTAGCTTAAGCCTTCATATTACATCTTAAGGCCACAAAGGCGTTTCAAAGAGAAGAATGAAGGCACCATTTAGCATGGATTTAAGGGAATGCGGAATTTGTGCACAATATGTGTTCCCACCCTAGATCCCCTGCGCATAGATGCAGTGAGTTAAAGGAAGGCTATGAAACAAGATATAAGTTTGTGGATGAAATTAACAGGGATAGCATATAGGATAGAAGTGAACCGAAAAAAATGGCCTTTGAAGAAAATTTTTTTGAACAAAAAAAATGGCTCACTCAATTCTCAGCTCGGGGCGTCACGTTTTTCATTCTTGTTACTTAGAAAAATATCCGCAAGCCTCACACACGAAACTAATTGCACCGACTTGCCTAAATAAACGCTTTGTGCACATGGTCGCGAGTCCAACATCAGCGAGCAAGAAAACGCATATTGCTCGTTCGCTTCCAAAGGGTATTTTCGTCAAGTGCTCAGTGGTGATAAAGCAGCAAATTTAATCTGAGCAGAGCACTTTGCCTCTCCAAGCATTGACGCAGAGCTCTCAGCGAAAGCCTTACATCTCTCGAGGAACGAAGTCTATAGGAGTTCCGCTTCGAGAAGACAGGTGGTTGGAGGCAAAATTGCTTACATCCGCCGCGCTTGCACTGGGGAGCAGCACCTGGGCATCAATGCGTCGAGTATCCTGGATACAAGCGCACAGAGGTGAACGTTCAAAACTCCGATGTGAATAGTCAAAATTTTCAAATGAATGCTGAAATCTCGTAAGTAAATTCTGAAATCTCCGATGCAAATCATGAAATCTCCGATGCAAATCATGAAATCTCCGATGCAAATCATGAAATCTCCGATGCAAATCATGAAATCTCCGATGCAAATCATGAAATCTCCGATTCAAATCCTGAACTCGATTCATGTCCTAAGATCTCCTATTTTAATTCTAAAATCTATGATTTCAACTTCGATATTTTTTTGATGTAAATCTAAAAAATTCAAATTTTAATTCTGAAATCTTTAATGTCAATCCTGAAATCTTTAATGTCAATCCTGAAATCTTCAATCTCAATCCTGAAATCTTCAATCTCAATCCCGAAACCTACAATCTCAATCCCGAAACCTACAATCTCAATCCCGAAACCTCCAATCTCAATCCCGAAACCTCCAATCTCAATCCCGAAACCTCCAATCTCAATCCCGAAACCTCCAATCTCAATCCCGAAACCTCCAATCTCAATCCCGAAACCACCAATCTCAATCCCGAAACCTCCAATCTCAATCCCGGAACCTCCAATCTCAATCCCGAAACCTCCAATCTCAATCCTGAAACCTCCTATGTCAATCTTGAAACCTCTAATCTGAAACCTGAATTCTCCTAAGTGAATACTGAAATCTCTTAAGCAAAAAATGAAATTTCTATTGGGGAATTTTGAATCATTAAAGTGAATCGCCAATGTAATTACAGAAATCATGTGTGAATCCCGAAATCACCGATATGGATCATGAAATCCCCTACGGGAATACCGATATTTTCAATTTGAACCGTACAATCTCCGATATACATACATTAGATTTGGCTTTTCCTCCCTACGAGAGGATAGCCGACAGCAAGCCACCATAATTCAGGCTTAGTCACTAGGAGGTGAGAGAGGCAGCACAGGCCGCACCAGAACTGCCCGGATCAATAGCAACCCAGCACAACCCTTTTCCACAGTCAGGCCCGACAGCCATAGCTGGTTTATCACGACCGCTTTATTTGTGTGCAGCATCCCCCCGCACATGACAAGACCCAATACCCCATCACATTCGGGGTCCAGCGACAGCGTCAAATAATAACATCCTCATACACTGCTTCCACCCACTTCTGTCCGCAGTCATCCCTCTCAAACAATGCACGTTTCACCCCATCTATCCAACTTATCCGCGGCCATCCTCGCGCTCTAATACCACTCAGCTCCGAAGCATAAATCTTTCTTACTAGCCGCTCAACATTCACTCTTTCAACATGCCCAAACCATCCAAGCACTCTTTCATCCACCCGCCTACTCATCTTTTTGACAACACCCGTCTGCTCTATCTCCGATGTACATTATAAATCTCTGTGGTAAATCCTGAAAATTTAAATGTCGATTCTCAAATCTTTATTGTCAATCCTGAAATTTCCAATATGAATCCTGAAATCTCAAACGTGAATCTCGAAATCTCAAATGTGAATCCTGAAATCTCAAATGTGAATCCTGAAATCTCATCAGTGAATCTCGAAATCTCAAACGTGAATCTCGAAATCTCAAATGTGAATCCTGAAATCTCATACGTGAATCTCGAAATCTCAAACGTGAATCTGGAAATCTCATACGTGAATCTCGAAATCTCATACGTGAATCTCGAAATCTCATACGTGAATCTCGAAGTCTCATACCTGAATCTCGAAATCTCATACCTGAATCTTGAAATCTCAAACCTGAATTTCGAAATCTCAAACGTGAATCCTAAAATCCCAAACGTGAATCCTGAAATCTCAAACGTGAATTTCGAAATCTCAAACGTGAATTTCGAAATCTCAAACGTGAATCCTAAAATCCCAAACGTGAATCCTGAAATCTCAAACGTGAATCTCGAAATCTCAAACGTGAATCCTGAAATCTCAAACGTGAATCTCGAAATCTCAAATGTGAATCCTGAAATCTCAAACGTGAATCCTGAAATCTCAAACGTGAATCCTAAAATCCCAAACGTGAATCCTGAAATCTCAAACGTGAATCTCGAAATCTCAAATGTGAATCCTGAAATCTCATACGTGAATCCTGAAATCTCATACGTGAATCCTGAAATCTCAAACGTGAATCCTGAAATCTCAAACGTGAATCCTGAAATCTCAAACGTGAATCCTGAAATCTCATACGTGAATCCTGAAATCCCAAACGTCAATCCTGAAATCTCAAACGTGAATCCTGAAATCTCAAACGTGAATCCTGAAATCTCAAACGTGAATCCTGAAATCTCATACGTGAATCTTGATATCTCATACGTGAATCGCGAAATCTCATACGTGAATCGCGAAATCTCATCCGTGAATCCTGAAATCTCATACGTGAATCCTGAAATCTCATCCGTGAATCTCGAAATCTCATACGTGAATCCTGAAATCTCAAACGTGAATCTTGAATTTCAAACGTGAATCTCGAAATCTCAAACGTAAATCCTGAAATCTCATTTGTGATTCCTGAAACCTCATATGTGATTCCTGAAACCTCATATGTGATTCCTGAAACCTCATATGTGATTCTTGAAACTCACATGTGATTCCTGAAACCTCATATGTGATTCCTAAAACCTCATATGTGATTCCTAAAACCTCATGTGCATCCTGAAACCTCATACGTAAATCTCGAAAGCTCATGTGTAAATCTCGAAATCTCGTTTGTAAATCTCGAAATCTCATATGTAAATCCCGATATCTCAAATTTGAATCCCGATATCTCAAATGTGAATCTCAAAATGTCATATGCAGATCTTAAGATCTCAAATGTGTATCCTGAAATTTCCGACGAGAATTCTAAAATCTCCAATGAACGCACTGAAATCCTGAAATCTATGAGCATCCTGAAATCTCAGATGAACATCCAGAAACCTCTGCTGTGAATCCTAAGCTCTCTAACGTGAATAACGAAATCCGTGATGTGAATACCAATATTCTGAGGTAAATGCTAAAATCTGCGCTACCGGACTAACCTGAGTCAGTGCGACTAACGCTGTAGGCTGAGGCGGCGGAAGGCTCCTCTTGACATGCAGATACATTCAGCACGAACCTCCCGGGTCGCCGGAGTCAAGACGAGCTTCAACTCAGAGATGCAAGTTGGCGGAGGATCGAAGAGGCTGTATGCAAAACTAGGTGAGCGGATGAGGAGAGAGGCTCCTGGTGAGCGGGTTGGTTGGTACTAGGGAGCACAGGACTTCAATTGACGAGTTAAAGAATAGAACTTCAGTGCAGCCTGAACTTCGTTGGATTTGGAATGAGAATTCCGGGCAGGATATTGAAGTGCGAAAAGTTCCCAAGGATTTTTTGGGTGTAAAAGTGTTTGAGGCAATAAAAGATTGCGTAAGTTCGTGAAAATGCAGATGCTATCGTGCCCTACATGGATCTTTGTCCATGTGTTCTTTCAATTGCTTAAATTTCGTCACACTTCACATGCTTCAATCGCTTCAATTCAATACTAGGAAGAACAGAACTGAACACAAAATTTAATTTTGCCAAAGCTTCTGGCATAATTTACTCCGGCTGGATTCACTCCGGCTGGATTCACTCCGGCTGGATTCACTCCGGCTGGATTCACTCCGGCTGGATTCACTCC
>JACJUY010005211.1:30548-43080 GCA_014220935.1 Platorchestia sp. MABIK
TACTCCGGCTGGATTTACTCCGGCTGGATTTACTCCGGCTGGATTTACTCCGGCTGGATTTACTCTGGCTGGATTTACTCTGGCTGGATTTACTCCGGCTGGATTTCCTTCGGCTGGATTAGCTATAATGCAAAAACGAACAGTCACAAAAATCTCTCAATCCCAGATACATTGTAGGCCTAACTATTTCTAAACATCCAGTTGGCGACGAAATTATTCGTACTCCCCTCGTCTGTCAAAACTTTTTAGAATTACTCAAAAACTATTATTGCCACAGGCACAAGATTTTCACAGGGTGTGAAGCAGAAATTAGTGACAATAATACGAAGTTTCTATAAAAAAAACTTGTTTTTAAAAGATTTAACAAGCGGAACTTCAGGAACACGAAAAGACAAAATTTTTCACACAATTGTCACATTTCATTGAGAAGTATTTACCGTTATACTTGTTTTATTGAAAAAAAATTCTTTTTAAAATGTTCTTGAACATTCGAGATGTGAGATTATTATACAAAATTGTGCCAGAGCTAACGGGGAGGCAGAGGAGTAGAGCTTTGTCATTTGTACACTAGCGCCGCGATAGGAAAAACTAAGGAACTCGGTGTGGACCTCAGACAGAAGATTGTTGACTGCCACAAAGCTGGAAATAGGTATAGCGACATATCTAAGCGTTTGAGCATCCCAAGATCTACAGTACAATCCGTTATAAAAAAGTTTACTTAGTATGTTATTGTAGAAACGTTGCCTCTGCTTGGTCGTAAACAAAAACGCTCGGAGAGAACTTCTACAAAATTGTGTCGTGAGGTAAACGCTAATCCACGAATGAAACTAGACGACATCGCTGAGAGATTGAAAGCTCAGGGAACTAGCGTGAGCAATCTCACAATCCAGCGCTGTGAACAAGGAAGGCCAACAGGGACGCCGACCTCAAAGGACTACACTCCACAAACCATGTCATGTTGCTGCTAGCTTGAACTTTGCAAAGTCACATTTGGAGAAGGAGAGAGCCTGTTAGGAGAGAGTATTATGGAGTGACGAAATCAAAATCGAGCTTTTTGGGCACAATGACGTGAAGAAAGTTTGGCGTATGAATGGTGAAGCTTTCCTGCCGAAGAACATTGCGCCAACAGTTAAACACGGAGGTGGATCACAGATGTTTTGGGGTTGTTTTGCTGCATCGGGTACTGGAAAATTGATTGCAATTGAAGGGAAGATGAACTATGATGACTATATTTCCATTTTGGACGCAAACCTGGAGATATCAGCTAATAGTTTGAGACTTGGAAGGCGGTGGGTATTCCAACAAGACAATGGCCCAAAGCACACGACCAAGTCTACAACTAGCTGGCTCCAAAGAAGATTAGATTAGATTATTAGTTAGTTTAAGCCTCCCTATCCGCTACTAAGGCGATCCAAAGAGAGGAAGGAAGAAGGCACCATTAGTATGGAGTTTAGGGAACGTGGAATCTACGCAGAAAGGGCATAGAAACAGTAAGATGAGAAAGAAGTTTATGAAACAAGATCAAAATTCAAGAAGAAAGTAGTAGGTGTTGAAAAAAACAGGACAGCAGTGAACCGAAAAAAGATGGTCCGTAACAGAACAAAAACCTATGTTATTTCAACAAAAGGAAGCCTACCTACTTAGCTCGGGCCCTCACATAGTCCCCCTGGGAGCGCTAATTCCCATAGATACAATAGTTGTATCCCCCTGAGGGGTGGCTCCAAAGAAATAAGGTAAATGTGCTGTCATGGCCTTTGATGAGTCTAGACCTCAATCCCATTGAAAATTTGTGGCAGGAATTAGAAGTCAACATCACCAAGAGAGCTCCAAAGAATATTCAGGAATTGAAACGCATCGCCATTGAAGAATGGAACAACATTTCATCTGAAACTGCGGAAAAGCTTGTCAAAAACTATAATAAAAGGCTTTAAAATGTTTTGAATATGATAGATCACGCTATTGATTATTAAAATTGTAATCATATGGTTGATTCACCTCAAAGTGTTATACTACTCACTGTGTGAAAATTTTTATCTTATCGTGTTTCTGAAGTTCAGCTTGTTAAATCTTTCAAAAATAATATTTTGTTGTTTCTTATTATTGCCACTAATATGTGCTTCACATCCTGTGAAAATCTTATGCCTGTGGCAACAATATTTTTTGAGTAATTCTAATAAATTTTGAAAGACGAGGCGTGTGCGAATAATTTCGTTGCTAACTTTAACTTGGCCAATATTAGCTGAATGAGTTCACATTCCAGCGTCGACACATTACATTCTATCAGTCACAAACACAGAAGAAAATTAAACTGCATTAATGGTCAACGGGATACAAGCATGCCTTCGCAGACTACAAGGTCTGGTAAACCGAGAAAATCGTTCAGAGCATCACTTCTATAGCCAACAAATCATCTTAGTTGATATGATGCACACATTTTCTACAATGGCTGAACACAAAAACGTTCTACCCCTACTAAATGAGCTCAATTAAAAACCGCGAACAAGACACTAAAAATCCCTCTCATTAGCAGTTCATTGTTTACCTGTAACTAATCTATGCATGGAGCAATCATGAGTCAGCGCCCAATAATTGTGCGCTAGCTTAACGTGAGCAAAGAATGAACATGGCGATGATGCATCAGGGCAAAAAGGTGATCAGGTCACACAGATTATCAAATCAATAATTTATCCAATTTAAATTTTTAAATATATTTTAAAAGGGCAAAGTTTGGCTATTTGAATCAGAAATTCTACTCACCTTGCTTTGGATACAGTAAGTTATGCAGCAGCAAAAAATTAAACAAAAAGAGCTAAGCCCTCAGAATGATGACAAATACAAGCATGGTAAGCAGCAGTGTGACTACAGGAGCAGCAACTGTAAGGCCGGATTATCAACGCGTCTAATTTACGCGTTTTCTAATTTATCTTTTTGTCTGATTACTTTTTTACAGTGCGACGAAGAACTCGTCCAAAACATCATGCATCGAAAACAGCCACAGACAAGCTTAAACGTCGAGATAGAACCATTCTCAGCTGTAAGCGAGTTGTGCGCAAAATATACTGTTAGAATTCTTAGCAATTACAAATTACGCCTTATAATTGAAAACATCGTCCAAAAAAATTTAGCACGAAAGTAGTTTAACATTTACACGTCGCTGTAGTTGTAGCACTACAGCTATAACGCCCATTATCCAACAACGCTTCGAGAGATATCGTGTTCCTGATTTTCAGTTTAAATCGCTCTACTGACAGAAACATCTTCCAACAAACATCGCTCTCGATTGACAATCGTGTTGTGCTTGTAATTGCGAAATTTTTCGCTCACAACTCGAGGGGGACGGTGTACAATACTAGCTCATAGAGCAGGAGGGCTTTCCTCTTACTCGCCAGCTAAGTTTTCTAAATCACCAAATGAGCTGCCTAATTGCTCCGGTAAATGGGCCTGGCATATACGTGATCGAAACAGAATTTTCTCAACCAGATTGTAACAGGGTACGAGCAGTAAATGCCTAAGAAAAGATATGTCCACAGGACATACAAAGGCATGCCCACGGAAGCATAATTCATATTTTAATTTGAGTTCCGAGCGTCTTCCATCTCTCATGACTTAGTATCAAGGTGACCTAGTTTAATTATTACACGGACCGATAATAATTGCACATTATGCTATAGCTGACAAAGAAACACACTGACGTATGCATTTGGCGAAGATTAAAAGAAAAAGTCAGGAATAACAAGACAGATACTCGTGTATGGGGTCGGCTGCTCGGTGTGTGGGCCTCATCCACGAATAACTGAAAAAAGGAAACAAAGACTAATAACTAAGCCCACGTCACAGTCCTGGAACATAAAATGGCAGTTGCCTAGCGTTATGCGCTAATTCTTCAATGTATAGGAAGTAGTATATGTTATCAGCACATACTTATCGTGCTGGATATTGGAACACTATTATAGTACCACTATTAGATCGTTAAAGAACACTGAAAAATCTCAATCACTCTTTCCTATAAAAATGACCAAAATAAATGCGACTAAATCTGTTCTAAGTGCTCATCTACAAAGCGGTAACCTACTATAATTAACTTTACAAAAAATCCATGTTCATACACAGATATAAAAGTTTACACAAGCGCTCAGTTTTCAATCAATAAAAAGAGGCAGTGCATCAACGAAGGCATCGTTAGCGTTCCAATACTATGCTCAGTTGCAACTGCCAATTTATCAGAAGGTTGACGGCTGTAGCAGAAGAGGGGAGCGTCAGAGCAATGCCAACGTGTTGGTTGCTTCCAAGGTTAGCATTTCAAAACTCTCATGAAAGCGAACACGCAAAGAAGATTTATGATAGAAAAAGGACACGGCAAGAATTGACTTTTGGAGTTATAGTTGTTTCTTTTGAGGAGCAGAATAATTTAGATGTTTTGATGTAGTTTTCATACGTCAACTCTGGCTGCTTCCCTGAATTGCAAAATTGCCGTTTGACCACATTCAGGAAAAGAGCGAATGAGGCAAGCCTTAAAATAGCTTTCCAGAGAGCAGTGATGAGTGGAATTGTTGTTGGCCGCTTTCCCGGTGTAGTGAGATGAATCGATCTCCTGCTGGTCGCTTTGCTGGTGCTTTGTGACGCGCGCCCTTCATGTCGACCGCATCAAGTGATCTCTACTTGATAGCTTTTTTTAGATGCGCTGTGGCGAGTGCAGACCTATTCGTGGTCGCCGTCCAACGAAGAGCAACAAGAAGCAGCGCTGCTGCTATTTATATCTCTTCCGGAAAATAATGAAAAAAAGAACTCCACTTGAAGGCTTTCCCGATCAAGGAAAAGCAAAATTATCAAAAAATTCTCATTTGGTCGGTCACGGTGTTTACAATTGCCACCAAGAATGACGATGGAGACAAAGAAGAAGTGAAAATCCAGTAAACGTCAAAATAGGCTCAACGAAGGAAACAAAAAATATTGGAAAACTCAAGGGAAGGTAACGCAGCTTCCGGGAATTTATTATCTCGAGTGCACTGAAGGACACAAGGAAAATGTCCACGCAGAAAGCAAGCACAACCTCGACTCTTACAGCTCATGCGAGTATGAGCATCTCAATGGCGAATACCTCATCTCGGAGAGCAAGTACAAAGCATATACACTCTACACATTTCAACTCGAAAATTATCCACAAGTTTGTAGATCAGATTAGATTATTAGTTAGTTTAAGCCTCCCTATCCGCAACAAAGGCGATCCAAAGAGAGGAAGGAAGAAGGCACCATTTAGTATGGAGTTAAGGGAACGCGGAATCCATGCAGAAAGGGCACAGAAACAGTAAGATAAGAAAGAAGTTCATGAAACAAGATCAAAGTTGAAGAAGAAAGTAGTAGGTGTTGAAAATAACAGGACAGCAGTGAACCGAAAAAAAGTTGGTCCGTAACAAAACAAAAACCTATTCTATTTCAACAAAAGGAAGCCTACCTAACCTTTAGCTCGGGCCCTCACATTGCCCCCCTGGGAGCGCTAATTCCCATAGGTACAATAGTTGTATCCCCCTGAGGGGTCCACAAGTTTGTATTGATGTTTACTCAAACAAAAATATTTCAACCAGAAAAACCCAGCTCATATATGTCACTCTCCACTTGTGTGAGTGCGGGCACCGTTACACACTTCCCAGGGCACTTTTGGCTACTCAGACGCACGTCCCGCCGAGCTTTCTGGGTACTAAAATATCGGCGACTCCGTCAAAGAAATGTAGATCGCTTCACGACTCAACTCCGCCACGGGGATGACGTCTTGATGCATCCAAGCCTTCTCGCAACTTTGGTTCTGGACCGCCAAACTCGGTGAATAGCCTGGCCGAATGGAGACGTGAGAGGTTCGCAACCTTTCTTTTGCATCCTCCAAGTCCCAGTTCCGACGCTTTTGTCACGAAAGAGTTAGACGTAGTTTTCAAACAAGGAGCCAATGTCTCATCGCAAGAATGAAGTAAAAATTCGTGTTCCTGCGAATGATTTGACTAAAAATGCATGTTTCAGCAAATTATTCAACTAAAAATGCATGTTTCTGTGAAAGATTTAGCTGAAAATTGTTTCAGGAAATTATTCAGCTAAAAATACTAGTTCCAGCAAATGATATGACTAAAACTGGGTGCTTCAACAAAGAATTTAATAGAAGTCCATTTTTCAGCGATTCCGATCCCGCGATTTTAACCAGATACACCACACAAAAGCGTCATTGAGCAAAATGAAGTCGTTTTATTTTCCTTCACAATATTTAGGAGGCGGTCGCCACAGAACTGGGAGACTTTTACGAATAGCTTTCTTCGCTCGATATTTAATCAGGTTAGACTGAAGATTTATTTATTCACACACACACGATTTTAGAACTCAGATTCTACTATCAGTTTTGATTAGATAAAAATAAACAGTTCATTGGAAAGTGCACTCGTACACTTGGCGCAAGCCTGAAAAATATTCACAGTAACATCGGTTCTAATTCTAATAGAAATTCTTCGATAAATAAAATTTAGAGAATTGAAATTTTTAAACTTAATAACTAAGAACTATAACATTCATTCGTCTTCAGATATCAATTCAATTATCAAAAACAATTTCATTTCATCAGATCATGCGAACACTTAGCATATTTATGGGAGACCGTACACGCTTTCTCGCCCGATGGCAGAGCGGCAGTAAGAGTGGACTCTTGAGTTAATGCTGGCTGAGATCAGGCTCCTCTCAGATGATGTAAATATTTAGCATAGCATTTAGGCTGCTCCAACATTGACTTGCAGGACGCGGAAAAAGTTTGTAGCAAAGAAATTAGGCGGCTCAAAACCCCGAGCGAACTCCCAAACACTGATATCTAGACAGACCACGTCAGCGCATATCGAAGGTTCAACACATCTGATACTGCCATACCCAACATCAATGACACTATTAAAAAGGAGTAGAAAGTTGGCTAGCAATTAATGTAGGGGATGATATACTAAACATAAATTCATTTTCCCCACGTGACTTGAATAAACAAGTCCAAGAGAGTGTGACCTAATTTTCCTAAAAATTGCTATTAATAGATGTCGTCTGTTAACACCGCAATCATTCTTCGAAGTAAAATTTTTAAATTTGGTTGATCAATAACTGACTATAAATAATCATGTACTAAGTTAAATTAGTAACTGGGGTCAAACACAAATCTCGATGCATGTCTAGTATTTTTTAAATCTATCCCGTGGCATCTCGGGGTAATAAGCTTTAAAGATCAACCCAGAATTTAACGTAGACTGGCCTCCATCAATCAAAGCGATACACATGAGCAACAAGTGGTTCTCTTAGATACAAACAAACAGCTTGAGACTATACCATACCGGACGATACTTGTATTCTTCACTCGCCTATTTCGCATAGCTACACGGACACCGTTCTCAAGGATTCATGAACCCCAAGTCGAGACTTGCTCTCTATAAATCCCAATTCCTTGTAACTTATACTCCCTCTGGCTCTGTGACCCTAAAGAGTGGGCTCACGTTGGGCAGAAAAATCCTATAGAAATCCAGATTAGAAACGGCTTCGGCGCTCTCTGTCAGGCGGACTCATGCACTCAATTTGGTTTTGAAGGAAACTTTCTCACAGGACGGTGAGAACGCAGTCCTTTCAAGCTTTTCTCCCTGAGATACCTCACACCAGAATAGAAACCAGTAATTTTGGAAACAAGAAACGTCCGCGATGCCTATTTTTGCTCTATTTAGCACACAAAGCGAACGTCCAGAAGACGCATCATGTAGGTATTAAGGTCGATTTAAGCTATTCACATTTAAATTCAATTTATTCATGTGTGATATTTTGAGTGATTCGATAATTTATCATGTTGAGTGCCCTATCGCAGCCGCTCGTTCCTGAATCAAAATAAAAGACGGGAAGTAAAAAATAAGAATTGAGTAAGCATTTCATTCCCTCATTTATTCAATCCCTCCTAATCTACTGAGAAGCTGAACAAAAATATTTACAGTGTATTATCGTCATACTAGAGCGATCATTGAAGAAACTTTTTCTTGTTGCTGCTCATGCGGTCTCCATGTTCTATGCAGCATACCGTATTCAGCGATTGAGGAGCAGCTGTTCAGGTAAAGTTAAATGTTACTTCAACATGTTTCTGACGATGGAACCCACCGGTGGACACTGAGGGGATTTTTATAATCCTGCTGACCGACCAGTAGTCACAAACTCAATTTTCATAAATACTTAATAGAAGCTAAATGAAGACATGATCCAGTTAATGTTTCCTATTTTAACAATAATTGCTCCCTACAATTGATTTTAAATTCAAGTTGAATCCTGACTTCAGTTTAACTGACTGCGGTCAAAGTGTTAAGCCTCTCTAACCGCAACAATAGTGTTCCAAAGAGAGGAAGGAACAAAGCACCATTGAGTGTGGAGTTAAGGGAACACAAAAACGGTAAGATGAGAACGAAGTTCATGAAACAAAATAAAAGTTGAAAAAGAAAGTTATAAAAACTGAAGAACAGGACAGCAATGAACCCAAAAAAGGCGCAACGAAACAAAAACCTACTCTATTTCAACAAAAAAAAATCCTACATAACCTTTAGCATGGGACCTCCCATATCCACCCTAGGGGAGCTAATTCCCATAGATACAATAGTTGGATTCCCCCGAAGAGAAGCAGCAGTTCAAGACGTTTATACTCAACACCAGCCATCCACACAACGCTCATACTCAACACAAGCCATCCACACAACGCTCATACTCAACACAAGCCACCCACACGACGCTCATACTCAACACAAGCCATCCTCACAACGCTCATGCTCAACGCAAGCCATCCACACAACGCTCATGCTCAACACAAGCCATCCACACAACGCTCATGCTCAACACAAGCCATCCACACAACGCTCATACTCAACAAAAGCCATCCACACGACGCTTATGCTCAACACAAGCCATTCACACGACGCTTATGCTCAACACAAGCCATCCACACAACGCTCATACTCAACACAAGCCATCCACACAACGCTCATACTCAACACAAGCCATCCACACAACGCTCATACTCAACACAAGCCATCCTCACAACGCTCATGCTCAACACAAGCCATCCACACAACGCTCATACTCAACACAGCCCATCCACACAACGCTCATACTCAACACAACCCATCCACATGACGCCTATGCTCAACACAAGCCATCTACACGACGCTTATGCTCAACACAAGCCATCCACACGACGCTTATGCTCAACACAAGCCATCTACACGACGCTTATGCTCAACACAAGCCATCTACACGACGCCTATGCTCAACACAAGGCATCAATACCTCTACATTCAACGAAGCACATCAACACGACGCTTATGCTCAACACAAGCCATCCACACGACGCTTATGCTCAACACAAGCCATCCACACGACGCCTATGCTCAACACAAGGCATCAACACCTCTACATTCAACGAAGCACATCCACATTCACATTTAGAATTTCAGGAGAAACTTTATCTTCTCAGTCGCCGCTGTCAAGACCGTGCTCCAATTTACGCATGGAAGTCACGCCTCCCTCGTAGACGGCATTCCCTCAACAATGCCAGAAGGCGAGGCATAGCCAAACTACGCGGCTTCCTCGTTCCATAAGCAATCCTACAAATGTTCCGTAAGCAATCCTTTAAATGCTCGGTAAGCAACAGCTAAAAGTAAGCAACTGTAGGAATAGGAGTTATTCTCAAGGCAATTGTAGAAATCGTTCTGTTTGTAAGTGAAGAAATCGTTGTTTGTAATTGTAGATGTTCCGTCGGCAACTGTAAAAAAATTTTCAAAAGCTCCAGTATAAATTGTTTCGTCCGTTCCGTAAGCAAGTGTAAAAGTTCTTCTGTAAACAATAGTAGGAAGGGTTCCGTAAGCAATTGAAGGAATTATTCCATAAGTAATTGTTGGAGTTGTTCTGTGAATTATCGTAAAAGATGTTCCGTTAGGAGTTGTGAAAGATGCTTATGAATAATTGCGAAAGATGCTGCATAAACAGTTGTAAAAGATGCTTGAGCTCTCTGTACAAATGTTCTGAAAACAATTGTCCCTTACACCACTTTTTATAAAGATCCATACCCCACTTTCACCCAAAAATTAATTATAACCATAAACAACTGCCGCACAAGGCACAGCGCCACACAAAATCCATGTAACAATGCCAACCGCGAAGCACTTTCCCGTCCACAGAGCTGCGGCCGCTCATCAGACATGCATGGCGGACGAAGTCATGCGCTCGTTCTTAGCTCGCGTCGCCACAAAACTTGGGCGCACTGACGGCTCGCGCAGGGAACGAGCCTCTCCTCCGTGATGAGGCTTCGTTAAAACAGCCGCACTGCCGTCAGGATATTTGAATAACTGGGAAACGCTTCCGGTGTCCGAGAAATGGAATTTGTGTGGTCGGTGTGAACAGAGTAACTAAAGTGAACAATGTGGATAGAATTGGATAGCTAATCGAGAATGGGGCACTCGGGTTATGTCTGTCGTCATATTTCATTTTATGCAGTGTACAGAGTGAGGCGAGTACAGTGAGGTAATGCAATTGCAAAGAAATAACATGCGTGGAAAATCAGGTACCTAGAATACAAAATTGTGCAGAAAAATGCCAGAATGAGCAGTGAGAAGATTAGATTAGATTATTAGTTAGTTTAAGCCTCCCTATCCGCAACAAAGGCGATCCAAAGCGAGGAAGGAAGAAGGCGCCATTTAGTATGGAGTTAAGGGAACGCGGAATCTATGCTGAAAGGGCATGGAAACAGTAAGATAAGAAAGAAGAGCTCATGTCTACGAATACCGTTGAAACGAAATTTGCTCGCTGTCGCCATAAACTTACCGCGCGGGACTTGTCGAGTGACAGATTTTGTCATTAGTCTGTTTTGGTGCAGCCCGTGATAGATGCACAGCCATCAACAGACGCATTTGCTCGGCAAATATCTTTGATTGCGATCGCCCGGCTGAGCATAACCTGCCTAAACATAGCGCCATAAAGAACTACGGTCTATTGGAGCACGTTCACTATTATTTAGCATGATGAAAGCCATAAATAAGTACGGTCTATTGGAGCACGTTCACTATTATTTAGCATGATGAAAGCCATAAATAAGTACGGCATATTGGAGCACGTTCACCATTATTTAGCATGATGAAAGCCATAAATAAGTACGGTCTATTGGAGCACGTTCAGTATTATTTAGCATGATGAAAGCCATAAATACGTACGGTCTATTGGAGCACGTTCACCATTATTTAGCATGATGAAAGCCATAAATAAGTACGGCATATTGGAGCACGTTCACCATTATTTAACGTGACGAAATCCATAAATAAACACGTTCACCATTATTTAACGTGACGAAATCCATAAAGAAACACGTTCACCATTATTTAACGTGACGAAATCCATAAAGAAACACGTTCACCATTATTTAACGTGACGAAATCCATAAAAACACGTTCACCATTATTTAACGTGACGAAATCCAAAAAGAAACCCGTTCACCATTATTTGACGTGCCTGGCTGGACTCCAAATTAAGCTGCAGAAAATTACAGTCGATCCTCGAGTTATACATCACCTCATACAAACCTCAATTCATACGGACTGAATTAGTCGAGGTTATTCAACTAATAGAATTTAGATGCAAGTTCTGAAAGCAGAGATTAATATTTATCCTCGTAAATTGGAGTTCGTATCAAATGATGCGCATCTAAAGGATCAGCAGCATTGCAGAACTACCTGTAGCTAATGGCCAAACTTCTCAAATTGATTGCCTTTGGAAATTACACGACCAGCACTAAATTGCGGTTAATGCACGCAGTAATAGGTCTCTGACAATGAAAAGCTGGCTCGCCACTGGCAAACGTAAATGGATTTAACTGGAGGCGATATCACGGTCATTTCAAGAGCAAATAGAAGAGACCCTTTAGTATGTACTGCAGAAAACGGTAAATTTACGCACAAGATGTGTTCCCTCACAGGATACCCTACGCATAGAAAAAGTAAGTTGGGAAAAAAGAGGAAAAAAATCTTAGAGATAGCGAAGATTAGATTAGATATTGGTTTAAGCCTCCCTAACAGCTAAAAAAAAACGTTCCGAAGAGAGGATGGAGGAAAGCAAAATTTAGTATGGAGATAAGGGTACGCGAAATCCATGCAGAAGGGGCATAGAAACAGTGAGTTGAGAAAGAAGTTTATGAAACAAAAAATAAGTTGAAGAAGAAAGTAGTAGGTGCTGAAAAACAGGACAGCAGTGAATCGAAAAAAGGTGGTCCTTAACATAACAAAAAACATTTTATTTCAACAAAAAGCCTACCTAACTCTCAGCTCGGGCCCTCACACATTTTCCCCCTGGAAATGCATAAATAACAATAGTTGTATCCCCCTGAGGGGAGATAGCGAAGAAGGTATTAGAACTGGAAGAAGCAAATCAGCGTGTGCTGTCAGAAAACGAATGTAATGGTTTACGATTCAGATACCCTACGTCGTGTTTAAATAAACGTTACGAAGAAGGACACGTT